>JAOWBH010155303.1:0-11776 GCA_028566215.1 Silene coronaria | reverse complement strand
GAAAAAGGCCTTGAAAGCTTATTTTCCTACAAAACATGTTAGCATGCAACAAATACTACAAAACACAAGTTAGCTCATAAAATAGCAAGATAAAACATAATTACCATGCAAATAAGAGCTAAAATAGGGAGAAAATATGTATAAATTATGAGCTTATCACTTATATGAGTTATCCTACCGGGACATTACCTTGGAGTTTCTTAGCTCCTTCATTTATGACCACTCGGACTTCTCGGCCTGTTTCTATGTCCGCAACATTACCTACCACCTTAGCGACTACCAATTTGCACAATCCCTAGGTGTACCTCCTAGGAGACTAGACTTTCTGGACGACCACCCCAAGAGGGTGTCAGCCAATAGGTATATCGGGTACTATGCGGGGAAAAGAAATACTAAGGTGGGTAACATGAAGGCAAATGATGTGGAGCACCCGTCCCTATGCGTTTTTTTTAGGGAAATGTCGTATATTTTGTTCGGGAGAGATGACGTGAGTAAGTTAAACTCGTGGGAGGTTTTCTTATTAACCTCTTACCTTAACCCGAAGAGGGGTAAACCATTCCGTATCAACCCCAGCTTAATCGTTGCCCTAGCCTTTGAGAGGATGACCACGCCGTCTAATTACCACTTAGAATGTGGGGCGCCTATCACCCGATTAGCTAAGTCCTCTTGCGACTTCGTCCCGAGGGAGGATGATGAGACAGTGTCCGGTGAGGTGCCTTACCTAGATTTGAACTATTTGAAACATTTAAAGTGGGTATTGGATATGTCGGAGGGGGGAGGGGGGGTTATCATGGAATGTAGACAGCTACCTATATCTGAGATTTCTCGCAGCGGAAGGGGCTTTGGTGCCCATTGAGCCTCTTGAGAAGGCTAATAACCTTATCAACCCACCCCAAAAATACACCAGTTTTCGGGAGTACACCTTTGTCCTTGATGATGACGAGGAACCCGATGCTCATGCTCCTTCTCCGGCCCACCTTGAGATGCCTAGGATGGGTCGTAGGCGGTCACCACCACTCGTTCATGTGACACCCCTCCGTGCTAGAGTTTGCACGGAGATTCCGAATGACCCTAGATTTTGAGCTAGATTGGCCGACCTCACTTTCCGCATCAACCAAAGCCTCACCGTTAGGATACGATGCATCATTAAGGTAAGGGGTCGCACCATTGCACCCACCTAACTTTTTGACCCATACAGGAGATGAGAGCGGTATCTTTCATACCTTTGGTGTCGGGTCTCATGAATGGGGAACCCAGATCCCCTACGATTATGGGCATTTGCTTAGACCGGGATCACTATGATAGTGGTACCAGTTTCGCAACCTCGCCATCAACTGGAGCCATAAGCTTAGGGCTATAACCCACCATCACCACCGAGGGAACAAGAGGGATCAAGTTGGAGCCACCAACATCAAGAGGGGCAAGGGTGGGACTACTAACCCCGCGAGCCTGAATGGTGGAACCAACCACAACAACGACCGCAACATATGAGCGATGACGATGATAGCGGCGATGACGTGGTGATGACCGACAAGGGAATCGTGTGCTACGACTCAGACGACGACGTTGAGAGCATGAGTAAGGGTAAAGGGAGAGTGGTAGCAAGTGGGAGCGGGAGTGTGAGTAGAAGCGTGGGCGAGGGAAGGACCGGGAGTGGCCTCATGTCGAAGATATATCAACTTTTTCCCGGAAACGATCTCGAAAGTAGTCCTTGAGTAGTTGGCTTGATCAATGAGGATTATATAATACTTTATGGTCGGATTTATTTTTCGTTTACATGTTGTATGATGGCCGTAAAGCTATATGACCTCTTAGATACTTGCTTGATGTTGTATGTGTAACGCCACCGATTGAATTAGTGAGGACTCAGATTGCCTTTAAGAAGGAGTCGTTGCTTAGAATCGAAATATTCGACCTCAACAGTGGGCACTCGGCCGAGTGCCACTTGCACTCGACCGAGTAAAGATCCTCTAAACCGACTGACTCAGTTTACTCGACCGAGTGGTCAGTCCCTCAGCCGATTATCCCAAATACTTGACCGAGTAGACCTCATGACATCTTATATGTGATTTTAGTAACCATATATTGCCCAAAATGTATGATTGTGACATTTTTTTTTGCATGATTGCTTAGGCAAGTGAACTCATGGATGATGAATTGTAGTATGTACAATTAATATTGGCGTTAGTATGAAAAATGCGTGAGTTCTGCCAACGTGAATATTATCGTGAATCAAAGCGAATATTTCCTGAAAGGAGGTAGAGTGGTAATGTCTGTATATAAACCGTAATGATAATGACCATGATGACATTATAGATTAAATAACGTTAGTTCTTACCGCATAGAACTTTAGTGTCTAGCCATAGCGAACCTCAATCGGTTATTGAAGAGCGGTTAGAACTTCGGGACGAAGTTCTCTTTTCGGGGGAGTAAATGTAATAGAAAGGAAATAGTTATTATGGGGACTTTGGAAAAGAATGCAATGGTAACATTTTGGAATTTAGGAAAGGAAACACGACGGTAGAAGTAACGAAAGTGATAAACATTAGGTAGAACGTGTTTCGTGGCTCACAAGAAACCATGGTAAGGGTAAACAGGTACAATGAGACTTTGGGACAAATATTCAAAAATTTAGGAGTGAGGCGAACTTCGAGGACGAAGTTCATTTTTAAAGAGGGAAGACTGAATACTTGATATTAGGGAGAGGATTAAGAGAAGTTAATTGGAATAATAGATGAAATACTGGACTTAATAAAGATCTTATGGACCTCGTACGAGAGTAGATTAATCAACCGAGTGTGTTTCAGGTGGACCGAGTAAGAGTTTGGAGAGACAGAGCGTGTGTGCACTCGGCTAAGTGGTGCGGTATCGGGTAGATTTTATTCGAATTCCCCCCCCCCCCTTTATCCTTTCATTTCTTATCTTCTTTTATCTCTCTCTCTAAACACTCTCCCTTTCTCTTTTAATTCTCCTAAATACCTTGCTATGGATTCTAAACTTGGATTGAATATTATTCCACCTTGTTCGCCATCCTTTCATCATTGTAAGTTAGATCTAATCACCCACTTAACCCTAACTTTTAGGGGTTTTTATATAATTGGTAATTAGTTATTCTAATTAGATTAATGGGTAAATAATAAATAATAATAAGAGGTTATGGTTAGTATATTGGTATAGGATGGATTATGATAGTTATTATATAAGCTATTGTAGGATGAGACGGTTACGCGAAACGGAGTCGGGTTGGATGCGATTATCTTAATGGAGTACGCTTAGAGGTAGGTTAATCCTACTCGGTTTCAATAGTTGTTATGGTTATGTTGGTGTTCATGCATAGTTAACCCCTTATGAGTAATTAGATTGCATTATAACATGTGTAGAGAATTGTGAAATGTTAAAGAATGCCATTTGGGAGGTTGGGTGCATTATAACATGTATATGGGATGAGTGATGTGATCTCATGATAAATGCATAAATGAATTATGTGGAATTATTGGATGTTTGATGTTGGTAGTATAATGTGAACCATGTGGCATTGTGATTGTGGCATATTGTACAAGTATTTGATATTGGATGTTGGAGGTGGGTGGTGGAGTAGTGTTTGTGTCACGGTTTTTGAGGATATGTAAGACGGTTGGGAGTCCGTCTTACGCTTTTGTCATCTATTGGGACTTCTCACCCTAGAGATGACAGTGGGTCGTGCTAGGCTGGCCTGCGTGCCAGCCCACCGTGCTTTTCCCCTAAATTGGCCCGGCCAAGGCACGGCTATTGGGCCGACCGTGCCGTGTCGTGCCCAAAATCATTAGCCCCCGTCGCGGCCCACGTGCCTGCACGGTCATTTTCGTGCTCGGGCCGTGCCTAGTCCATGGGCCAGCCGTGCCGTGCCCATATTTATTTATTTTTAAAAAATTGTTTTATAATTGTTAATTTATAATATTTTTAGTATTGATTTAAATATATATTTTATTAAATATTAATTTACTTATATTTTCAATGTAGTCGTTTTAATTAAGTAATTAAAAAACGATATTAAAAAAGATTTTTAATTAAATAATTAAGAAATGATGAACACAGAATTTTAATTAAACGATTATAAACGATATTAAAAAACCTCAATCTTTTATTAAAAAGGGATGAAACAATGTAAGTACGTAAGTACAAGTTTGTCTAATTAAAATACGTAGAAACAATAGTAATCTAATATAACAAAATAATAAATTAGAAAAATACAAAGTAAGCTTAATTTCAAGAAATGGTAGTATCCGTGCCAATTTATGGGCCGTGCCTTGCCAGGCCCGCCGGACCCATTACTGTCGGTCCCATGCGTTCCTGGACCATGCCGTGCCAGGGCACGAAAATTTTCAAGAAATGGCGTCGGAGCCCGTCTCAAGCACGCCCGTGCCACCTCTCCCTCCGGGCCGGGTCGTGCCGTGCCGTGCCACCCCTGGGCACGTGCCGGGTTCGTGCCGCCCTTAAGGCACGACCCGGATTGCCAATTTTATCTCACCCCAATAGGGATGTGCACATTAATGACTTGATTACGGAGAGACTTACGGTGAACCGTAACATCGGGCAGGGGTCCGGTTAGCGTCTGAGTCCAGTACTTGGGTGTGTCCTGGTACTTGTTTCGGGTTGCGGTCCGGGTTGTGTGGTGAGCGGTGCTGCTGTGCCATCAACGGGTGGTTTTGGAGGTGTTGGAGGCTCAGGTATGATCCATGTGGCACAATCATAGTTACATATCGAATCATGTTGCATATCGTAATCATGCTTATCATTATTCATGTTACTTATATTATTGAGACTGACGTTTGTGTTGTGTGTCGTCACCTATTTTCGGAGTGGCCTGCTGTTATCCGATGGGGAGCTGATTGTTCACAGGTTGTATATGACATATTTGGACATGGGCCACGCTACGAGTTGGAGTCGAGTAGAAGACTAGATGTAGAGGTCGTAGTAGATGAGTTGTATACATTACCGATAGTCTAGTTTATTATAATGACTAAACTTGTGTATTTATAAAATGTTCTTTATTGGAGTTTTGAAATACTCCCTCGTGCAACCGAGATGGTAACATCCTCAATTACCTTGGCCGGATAATCGGGGGTGTTACAATGTGGTATCAGAGCGACGATTTTGGAACCTAAACCAATAAACCAAAAATGAATGTAGGTGTGTCTAATAGAATGAACCCGATAAAGGAGCAATAGAAGGATAACTTTGGGTGGTTAGTCGCCCTCATTCCAAACTTGTGCTTCGTTGTCCTTACCGGCAAACTGCGGGGTAAACTGGGTGACGCTATGTGTGCTTGATGTGAATATGTGCATGATGACATGAATATGTGTTGAATTATTGATAAGTCCTTGGTGAATGTGCATATCGAGAATGAGTAGTGTAATAATATACCATGAGTTATGTTGTGAAAGAGTAGAGCAATAGTATGTTATGAATAATATATATGTTTGTGAAAGAATGGATAGAATGATACATGCCTACTTCTTGTGTTGCTTTGATGTGCGAGCCTCGGGCTCTATATTGTTACATGTATATGTGTAAGTACATGTGAGTATGTTCCAAGCTAGTACCATGCTAAATAGATATAAATTTCGGTAAGTATGTCTGTGTTTAGCGGTATGATAGGTTAACTAGTTGAAATAGGTAGTATAGACGCGTGTGAGTTGACCCGGGATAGACCACCGTCGCTTGCGTGGACTCTCGAGGCCCATTCTTGTGTTGTAGGGACCGAATTGACCAAAACGCCAGTGTTCGACCGGGTAAGAAGGCCTACTCAGCCGAGTAGGGTTCACACTCGACCGAGTGGACCCACACTCGACCGAGTGAAGTTCAAGCAACATAGGTCCAGCCACTTTCGCACTCGACCTAGAGGATTCCGCACTCGACCGAGTGGAATCACACTCGACCGAGTGGACTCGTTCACTCGGCTGAGTCAATATACCCGTGAATCTATTCCTCTTTTCTTTTTATTACTTTACTCTATCTTCTTTATTCCTTCACTAAACTTACCCATTTCTTCACCAAACACCACCAAACTTCATTTCTACAACTCCATTGTTGACGTTTTTGCTCAAACTTGAGAATTAGACTCCAATTTCCGTCACCAAACTTCTTAAACAATCAATGTAAGTCGATTTCTCACTCCTCAAATCTTTCACCATTTCGAAAAATTTGTAGATCTAGGTAGTTTTCTTGAGTCTTACGCAATTTCTTGATTGTTTATGAGTAATATATGACATTAAGCAACCTTTTATATCATTGTTGTTGGTAAAAATGAAGATTTGATGTCAAACTTATACTCATCTTCGAGACACACAAAAATTTCAATTTTATGCTTGAATGTTGTATTTTGATGATTGTTTTTGGGAATAATTGTCCAACAAAGGCCTAACCTTTGTTGTTGATGTTGGATTTCGTCTTAAAATCGATTTTTATGTCTTAAAATTTGTGGTAAATTTTCGGATTTATGCTAAGGTCTTGCCGAAATTTCAATTTTTTTGCTTACAAACTTGTCTTAATGGTCTTAAAGGTGTCTAATCATTCTAATAATGTTAAAATCTTGGCTTTTGTTGAAAATTTGACCCAAAAGGGGGCCATTTGGGGCCAAGAACTTGAGATTTTATCCGGAATTTTGGGTTTTATACTCAAATTTCCACTAAATGGCCTTACAAGAATGTAATGTGGATTAGTAGCGTGGTTATGATGACTAAAATTGGAAGTTGTTTAAGCAAAGTTTCGAGTTTTGGGACAACGGTTTTCTATCTAAACGCCATTTGATGACACATTTTAACCCAAAGATCATTAGCAAATGTATACAAACCTTGACAAAACTCTTGTAAATATGTTAAAAGTCTTGATTTTTGGCTTAAACGGTATACGATTTGTCTTGAAAGCATGAATAGTTTCAAGTCTTGTAATTGAACCAATCATTTCATCCATGTGTTGGGTAGTTGCTTTTCAAATTTATTTAATCGGTTAGATTCATCCATGTTAAAATTGAGTCACCACTAGTGTTATTCCATACTCAAATCTTCTTAATAAGGGTGTCTAAATGGCCTTGCTAAATCTTACATGATATTAAACTATGTCGTCAAGTTCCCATTTGACTTCCACGATTTGAAATCCTTAAACGAAGATGACTAGATTTTGGCCTTAGGCCCCATCATTAAATTGATTAGTTTTATGAAGTTACTAAATTTTAAATATTCCGGAAAAGAATTAGTTGCAACATAACTTATGACTCCTAAGAAAGTATGTCAATCTCACACTCCATTTGTCTTGTCCTTCTCGAGTTGTATAATCTCGTGGGTCAATTTCTAATTCCTTGAAATTCTTATTCTTATTCTTATCCTTATTCTCATTCGTCCTTTGGTACGTGATTGTTTTGTAGCATGTCACGGAGAGGCGGAAACCGTCAAGCTCGTGCCCAACCACCGGTGATCACGGCCCCGGGCTATCCCAACCTCGTGTTCACTAGCGAACCACACAAGAATGCCTTCCTAGCCATAGCTCGTGTGAAAATGAACGCCACTAGGTACATGTCCGATGCCGCTTTGAATTTGGTGACCTCTGGGATTCGGGACGACGAGTTGGGTATCTTTCGGGGAATTGGGTTGGAAAGCCTTTATCACTTAGACGAGTTGTCCTACCGGGACCTTAACATGGAGTTTCTTAGCTACTTCATTTACAACCATTCGGACTTCTCGGTCCATTTTCGTGTTCGCAACATTGACTACCACCTTAGCGACTATCAATTTGCACAAGCCTTAGATGTACCTCCTAGGAGACCGGACTTCCTCGATGACCAGCCCAAGAAATTGTCGGCTGCCAAGTTTATCGGCTATTATACGGGGAGGAGAAATTCGGTGAGTAACATGAAGGCAAATGATGTAGAGCACCCGACCATATGCGTTTTTATTAAGGAAATGTCGTATATTTTGTTCGGGAGAGATGATATGAGCAAGTTAAACTCTTGGGAGGTTTTCTTGTTAACCTCTCACCTTAACCCGGAGAGGGGTAAACCATTCTGTATCAAACTCACCTCAACCATTGCCTTAGACTTTAAGAGGAAGACCACGCCGGCTAATTGCCACTTAGATTGTAGGGCGCTTATCACCCGATTAGCTAATACCGCTTGTGACTTCGTTCTGAGGGAGGACGATGAGACCGTGGTCGGTGAGGTGACTTACCTAGACTTGAACTATTTGAAACATTTGAGGTGGGTAATGGAAATGCCTGAGGGATGGTTGGCATGAAAAGTAGATAGCGACCTATACCTGAGAGTTCCCGCGGTGGAAGGGGCTTTGGTGCCCATTGAGCCTCTTGAGAAGGCTAACGTCCTTAACAACCCACCCCAAAATTACACCGTTTTTCGGAAGTTTACCTTTGACCTTGATGATGACGAGGAACCTGATACTCGTGCTCCTTCTCCGGCACACCTTGAGATGCCTAAGATGGGCCATGGGCCGTCACCACCACCCGTTCATGTGACACCCCACCGTGCTAGTGTTTGCACGGAGATTCCGAGTGACCCTAGATTTAGAGCTATATTGGCCGACCTCACTTTCCGCTTCAACCAAAGCCTCACCCTTAGGGCGGGATACGAGGCATCTCTGAGGCAAGGGGTGGCACCCTTACACCCACCTAGCTTTTTGACCCGTACGGGAGACGACAGCGATGTCTTCCATGCCTTTGGCGTCGAGTCTCGTGATTGGGAAACCCGGATCCCCCACGATTATGGGCATTTTCTTGGACCATGGGCGGGAGATCACTATGATAGTGGTACCGGTTTCTTTGGGGACAGTGGTGTGCACACAGAGAGATGGGAGCATGGAAGGGAAAGCAGTCCTTATGAGTAAACGGGAGGGTGAGAGCAACCACGCCATCAACCGGAGGCACAATCTTGGGGCTATAACCCACCATCACCACTTAGGGAATAAGAGGGATCGAGTTGGAGCCACCCACATTAAGAGGGGCAAGGGTGGGGCTACCAACCCCGCGATCCCGAATGGTAGAACCAACCACAGCAACGACCGCAACATACGAGCGATGACGATGATAGCGGCGTGAGGACCGGCAAGGGAATCGTGTGTTACGACTCAAACGACAACGTTGAGAGCATAAGTAAGGGTAAAGGGATAGTGGTAGCAAGTGGGAGCTGGAGCGAGAGCGGGAACGAGGGAAGGACTAGGAGTGGCCTCATTGATAAGTAGTAATTTGGTGTCATTTTACCCATATTTGTATTCTTGTTTCGACTCGATTTTGTGCAATTTAATTGTCAAACAGCTCGTTTTACTAATTAATTAATAAGTATTAATAATGTTGTTCTAATTGCAAATAATTGTTAGACTTGTGGAATTTTGGTATTGCGTTTGTTATTTGATTGTGAAGGTACCAAAATGAGTGAGACGGAAGTCGAGAGGCAAATGAATGGAGACGGGTCAATACAAAGTCAAGCATTTAACCAAACGAGACAAAGACGTTTTGACTTGGACCAATTCTAATTTGGTTACCAGACTTATGCACACTGTTATCTACTTCGACTCATGAACACCCAAATCAAACATCAATTCGTCAATTCACACAATTCATCAATTCACCTTCGAACTGGCAACCACCATCAAACTCGCAATTCAATCGGTCTGGAATCTCGATAATGAATAATAATAATGACCCGAGCCAGCGACCTCGAGCTATTTTGTTCCTTCACCGAGCAAACACAAGTAGCAGCAAACCAACCGACGGAACCGAGTCATGAACCACACTTCATCAGCATTGCGACCGTCTCACAACCGAGCCCACCATTATCACTTTCGGTTCCGACGCAGCAGCCTAGTGCCTGACCCATAGTCGTCCTTCCTCTGCTCGCCTGAGCCGCCCAACACCACCATAGTTCTAACCCGAATTGCTCCACATCAAGCACCCTGGAACCGGAACCTGAATCGAATCAGCAGAACCCGAGTTCTCGACCTTTCCTGTGCATTTCAACCAGCCACCTCGGCTTAACTTTGCTAATAATTCCTGCAATTTCATCTTCAGTCAAAACTCGATCCTTCAACAACCCGGAATCAAAACCCAAGTCGAAACTCGCACCAATTCACTACCAATCAATTGATTCGTCCTCCATCTCTTATCACTAATTGCAGCACCGAGCACCAAGTACTCCGACGACCCCTGTTCCGCCGTGCTCTACCACCGAGTGATTCGTCTCATTGATATTCATAATCCATGGTTTTTCCGGTATGAGTCGTGTTGTTTGATTTACTCAATCACTGGGCTGATTTTTGAGTAAAGAAGAGAAGAAAACAAGAGAGATGTGATGACAATCTTACCCTTTGCATTCACCTTTTTGTGGAGTTTAAGTAAGGGGCAGATTTGTCTTTTGACTATTTTGTATTGAAGTATATAAAAGATAGAAAGACAGGAGAAAATTGGGCAGACCCTATTTTTGACAGAATTCATACGCAGCCTGTAGGAGATAATTAGGAGTAGTTTGTAGAAAATAGAAAAACCCTCCTCTATAATATTTCTCCTCTTATTAGTTTAATTAGAAATTAATTTAGCTACTTAATCGGTTTCCAAGATTCGATCTTTTTGTATTCAAGTATTAGATCTACTCCATTTATACAATTTCCTTCTTTATGGTATCAATTTCCCACCTTTCTCTTTAATTATTGTTTTTATTTATTTCTTGTTGTTTAAATGATTTTAATGTTTAATTAGTGTAAAGTTTGAATCTTTATTGATTTAAGTATGATTATTTCATGTTTATTGTTAGTGGGTAGATTAGTTCTAGTTAATTTAATCATGTTAGAGTAGAGTAATTAGTTAGGGGGAAGGGATTATTGTATTAGATGGAGGTTTTATTTTATGGGTAGTCATTATTATCGCTAATCGTTGAGTCATTTGTGTTAATTTGTCACCTAATCGATATTTTAATGTGTTGTGTAACCCTAATGACGATTTGTGTTATTTGACTTTGTTATTGAGTCGGTATGGGAGAATCAAGACTTGATTAGATGTGATTAGAGTGGGACCGTTGCTTATTATCGTCACGAGAGTGAGTGATAGGTTGGTCGGGTACTTGACGACTCGAAAGAGCGTTGGGAGCCCCGTATAACACTTATACTTTGTCGATTAGTGAGCCTTTAAACCCCCATTAGAAACTCCATTAAATACATGAACTCTCTTAGTCCCCCTAACTCCTTTAATTATCATTTTATATCTACTTTCCTTATTTATGTGCTATTTGGTCATTAATTTCTTGCTTTAGTTAATGCTCAACATTCAAACTATTTTGCCCGGCTAAACTAGAACTAAATAGAGACTTGTATCCTAACCCCACCATCCTTGTTGTTCGACCCCGATTTATACTATTTAAATTGGGTTATTTTACAAATTGTTTTTGATGAGGGGAATGACGGCAAAACCCTCTATCAGTTAGGCAAACTCGTTTTCAACTAAATTATCAAACAATGTCATTATTTTATCAATTTAATTTAATTTTATGCGATTTTCCAGTGTTTGTGTTATATCAAATACAACGGTTATATCTAAACCGTTGTTCAGGACGTCCACAGTTATAACGGTTCAGCCCGTTGGTATGTATATAATCTATGGTGCTTTATTTCTTGACGGTAAAATCAAATTGTCTGAAAAGATTTAAGACAACGGTTAATTCTAACCCGTTGTAGATAATACTAATCAATTACAGTTTTAAACAAAACCGTTGTCTGTTTGGAAACAAAATACAACGGTTATTCTT
>JAOWBH010155292.1:0-11777 GCA_028566215.1 Silene coronaria | reverse complement strand
CCTCATTATGCCTAATGATCATCTCACTAATCCCAATTAACATAATTAATCTTCTTACTAATACCGGGTATTACACCCGAGACATCTAGGATCGATTAAAAGCAATAATTAATTCCAAGCTGAATTGAACCGAAGTGAAATCGAAAATAAAGGTCAACCGAAATAACCCGATCGAATGAATTCCATCCGAAACTGATCCGATTGTCCCATTTGCCACCTATACTCATAATTCCATTGTGCAAATCGGTAGGTCTTCTGAGAGACCGTCTCAGCGTCTCCCATTATGTTAGTGGGAGAAATAACATGGAAAATCAAAATAGGAATATATAATAGGGTGTGTAAGAGCATTTTATAATTATAACAAAATTAATTAAGCTTATTTTTCTTTTTACAAGTCTTTAAATTTTTTAAGTTACGAGTACTGTATATCTTAATTTTTTAGGTGTCAAAATTAAAATATAATTAAGCTTATATGTATTATTTTTGAATTTCATTATAATATTTTGAGTTTAACATTTATATGAAAGAGCTCTGACTCTTTCCAATATAGCTCGTAAAATGTGCATATAAGTTCAAATAATTTATTATAAAACTCAAAAATTATACAACAGTTATATAACCTGGTTACCGGCACTTTGATATCCAATAAAAGTCATATTATACCCAACTTTTCTCACTCTGTTTTTTTTTTTTTTTGAGAAAATAAAAATAAAAATTGTTCCACTCCCCTCCCCTCGTTTGTAACCACATTTTATATATGAAGATGATAATGAATTACGGAGTATTTGATTAGGTCTCATTTTATGTCTCACTCCCCTCATTTGCAAGTCATCCCTCGAAATATTAAGAAAATAAAAATTCCTTTAACTTTCCCTCTAAAATACATTTATCTTAAGGAAATAAGTGAAACTTTATTTTAGTAAACTACTAGTTTAGATACCGATCAATGAATGCACGATATATATAAAGTTGTAATTTTTATCGTGTTAATCCAAAGCTAAATCGACACATTATCAATTTTCATATTTCACGACAATGTATTTTTATTGGAGAAAATAAAAGCAAATGTGTATTTTAAATGAGATACTTATTTGTTATTAACATGAAATTGATGATTTCTGTTAATAAGTTTTCTCAAAAAAATCTCATCAGAAAGTTAATAATAAGAGCTTTAGTTTTATTTTGTACATGTAAGTATGCGTCCAATCATTATAATATCACTAAATGGAAAATTTAGCAATGCATAATTTATGGGTTTATATCATTTTTATTTTATTTTAATCAAAAGTTATATTCTAGAGTTTTAATAACAAAATTATACTTTGGTGAGAAGAAAATATGATAATAGCATAATGCTTTAATGGAAGAAATTAATCAATCAATCTTATTTGTTTCCTTAATTAATTTCGGAAGTGCTTTTGGAGGGAAAACAGTTGATAATCCTTATTCTTTTAGTAGATAGAGGGAGATTATCTTTTTCTTTATCTTAAAATTATAATCTAATCTTTTAATTAAATTCAAAATTTTGAATTTTTCATTATAATAAAATAAAATTGGTATTCAATTATATGCTATAAGTTGCTATATTTTTCATAATGCAATAATGATTAGTTTAGAAAATAACTTAACACATACTACTATTAAGTTCGTGACAAAAAAATCATTACAAAAATTGGAGAAAATACGAACTGGACTCCATAGTTTTAGGGTAAAAAAAGTAATTTCATAAAAATACACATTACATAACATTAGTCAACTCTCTTTGATTAGTTTTCCGATTCAATTTTTTTTTATATCAAAATACAATGGAGTGTAATATTAAATATTAATAAGCTGTCGATTAATACCCTAAAAAATAAAGACTCTACATATACCGCGCATTGCGCGGTTCTATACTAAATTTACAATATTCCTGTTAGAATTAGAAAATAGTTAATTATGATCCAGACCAAGCTTATAATGAAACGACTCACATGATTGTACGGGAAAGAAGGCTAACAAACCTGAAAAAGGAAGTGACTACAATGATTTTGTGCGAAGAGGAGCTAGGACGGGTCCAATAGAGTGGGTTAATAGGTGTTTGAGAGCGGGTTTCAAAAGGGTTGGCAAGAGACCAAAAAGAGTAACGGAAATGAGTAAAAAAACTAGTTGACAAAGCAAATGACTTATAAACAATATATTTATCTATTCATGTGTCAAAATAATTTTATGCAGAGATAAATCACTAAAATGGGATCAAAATAGTAAGATACAACTTTATAATACTCCCTCAAATTTCTTATTATTTTCCCTCTTTCATTTTTCACACAAGTTTGGTTATTTTCTCTATTTCCTAAAAAATCAACAACTCTTACTACTATTCATTATTCATTCTTTATTATTTTATCTTTCCTATAAACATTATTACAACTTACGTACAAGACTACTTAGGGTGCGTTTAGTTGGGGTATTCGGGAAAGGGATTACCCCTAAACCCTCTAAACTGATTCCCCACATCCCCCAAGAGTTTCCCCCTAAACCCTCTAATAAACTGATTCCCCAAATCCCTCAAGGGTTTCCCTCTAAACCATCTAATAAACTGATTCCCCACATCCTCCAAGGGTTTTCCATTCCCTTTACCTATCACCTACCATGCATGACCACCATTACAACATCTAATTAACCCCCAACCCCCAACACCGGTTGTCAACACACGCCACCTCCACCATCATCGGCACCATGGCTTACGTCGGCGTTGTGCCACCTATCTCCGAGCGTCATGCCAGGCACCTCCCTTCACCCGCCTATAGGCTACACCAACCCATCATCTCGCAAATCTGCCCTTTTAACATATAAACACAACAACAAATTGATTATGAAAGAAGTGAGCTACATGGAGCATGTTAACGGGATATGGGAGTTTATTGGTCCCGGAAATATGCCCCGCTATAATTTGTTGAGTTTGAAACTCGTGAACAAGAGATATGGTCACTCAAAGTTTGTTCGGTTCAAAAACTTTGACATACAAAAACTCCTAGGCACGAGATCCAAATATGACATTTTTTTTTTCAAATCGTAGTTCTCAGAAAGATGATCGATTTTAAAAAAAAGTGTCACTTTCTAAACTCGCTAACACAAGTTACGGTAAATTAAAATTTCCGGATCAAATAATTGAGTAGTTCGGGCAAAATATCAATGTTTAAAGGCATCACCTGCATTTTCCAAAATCATAATCAAATTAGCTAAAGTAATCAAAATAGTTTCCCAATAATATTTGATGCCGTCATTCATGACACAATCAATTCAAGTTGAATTCTACGTTGGATCAGTTGATGCATGAAATGAATTCCTTTGTCTTATACAAATAGACCGTTGTCATTATCATTATAATTAATACAATGTATAACCATTTTTAATTAATTTTAAAATTGCATTGGAAGGGATAAAGATACTGATAAAATTATATATTTTTTATACGTAATTTGTGTTTGTAGTACATATTTTACCTAACTCAGTACTTTTTACGACAATAGTTTCCATTTGTATACCTCCAGCTAAAATACTACTATTTGATTGAAGAACAATTATTTCTCTCTAAGCCTAATATTTCAATATCGCAAATCTATCAAAATTATTTGATAACAATCCTAATTTAATCGAAGAACAATTATGTGATTCATAATTTGGAATTAATTGCTTAAATTAATCTTTCCCTTACATATTTCTAAAATTTTGGTTTTTGTAAGGAACCCTAATTTCTAAGGGGAAGTGGTTGGTTGTGGGGGGATGATGGTTAGGTGGTGGCGTGGGTGCAAGGTAACATAGAGGAGGGGTCGAGTGAAGTGGGCGGCGTAAGTGGTGGCTGAGTGTGTGTGTGTCAGTATGGGCATGAGTAGCAGCGTGAGTGGGTGAGTGGGTGAGGGTAGCGTGGGTGATAGCGGTGAGGGTGATGGTGGTTGACCGAGGGCGTTAAGGCAAGTTTGTCAGCCGGCGCCATAGCCATAGGGGGCAGATTAGGTAGCACGGACCTCCTCCTAACTAGTCGTCCTGTGTCCGACGCCGTGTTGGACACTCAGACACCTGAGACTCGTCGGATACACGTCTAAACATGTTATAGTTTAGACGAGAAATAGAATGTCAAAAGAGATTGATTAAAAGATAGGTTTGGGTGAGAAATGAGAATTAGTTATAGTCATGGTCAAAATTTATCTTCGCTTATTTAAATTTAATATCAAATACATTACAAATATAAAATTATATGTTATATATAACCATAAAATATATATTTTATTAAATTTAAATAGCGTGTCCCGTGTCCTAAATTTCATGGGATGCCGTATCACGTGTCCGTGTCCATTTTGGTGCTACCTAGGATGCCACACCGTATCGGGTTGAAGCCTCCATCAATGGTTACCGTGTTGGTCGACCTCCAGCGTCAAGGGATTCCTAACATACCGCCTTCTTGAGCTTTTGTCCATGGACAAATCGATCACAAATTCTCAAAATAACAGTTTCAAAATGCTCAATAATGAGGTGAAGAAGTTATAAGATCACTGTACACTGTAGAACAGTATTATAAAAGATTGAACTGTAAGTCTGTAAGTGAATTTATCTCAAAAAAAAAGAATCTACATTGTCAGTAAAATATAAAGGAATCGGCCAATTCGAACATGCAATCTTTTGTCATAGGAGCACCGTCTTAATGAATACTCCAGTAGGTCAAGACATCTTCGATACAGTGTTTCCATTATACACGTTTGAGTCGCATTAATGTTGAGAAACTGGGATGCACTCTTCTTTTGCTTGACATCGATCTATACCTACAATGTAAGACCACCCAAAAAGAAAAGAATCGTCAGTAAACTTTAAAATTACCTGATTCTCTATTTCAGTTGCAAGGTTTTGATTTGATTCCTCCCATGAAATTCAGGAGGGCCTAAGAGGTACTATAAAAGTTAGGATAACTAGATAGTATCACTCGGTAGACGAGCAAGAGTAATAATAGAGAGTCGTTAAAGTCGAATTTACCCCAAAAAAAACACATTAGGACTTCACCTGTATATGCTGGTGAAATCCTGGAATGCTATCACATACTGCTCGACTGCTCGTTATGGACTTCAGGATCACATCATCACACCGTTACTGTGCCCAACTTACCTGTACACAAAGCATTTTATCAATTGTTGGATACATACCATCACTCGTATTAGTCGTATATAATCAAAATGCATACCGAACTACAAATACAGCAAAAAAAACAAGAGAACAATTACATTCAGCAAAAGAAAACGAAAAAATAGGGAATCAATGAAATACGAATGAAGCAAGACGATAAAAGCTTCTCTATAACACATGTCATAACCTTTCTTCCTTCGCGGTCCAGGTATTCACAGATCCAAATACTAAAAATTTGAAAATTTATTGTTCTACTCAATGTTGCAAATGAGAGAGACAAGATTAGCACAACCCTTAGAAACTGACAATGTGTAATATCAGACTACCATGTAGCTACTCAAATTCCATTGAAAGCAGAGATGCCGGATTAATCCATGATAATGCTAAAGAAGGTTAAGGTAGCCAACGCCAATCAAACCAGACGAAGACAACACCAAGCACTTATAGTGGTATATAGCATGCATCAAAAGCTGTAATGCTCCAACTATCAAAACCAGCAAAAACCCAATATCAAATCATACATAGTCTATTTATCATTTTATTGATCCAAATCACGGGAGTGCAGTAAGGAGGCTTGATAAGCTGGCAATGCAATTGAAATACTTGCAACTTCGGACTGATAAAGAGATCACGAGGAAACTAAGACCTAGAATGCAGGTCAAAGCCATGAAGTAGAATGGCATAGAGTCGCCACAAGAACGGTTTTCAGTAGAGCAGACAAATGCTCCTTTTTCGTACTTCCCTTACAAATTAGGGTTACAATAAGCAGCCTTTAATGGTAGTTTGTAATTGGTGTTGCAGACTCCTTCGTTAATGGTTTATTGGTTTCCTTGCTGTTTTTATCTATCTCAATATAATAGTTGCCTGCCTCACACCATACTACGAGTGGACAACATGCATACAAACCTTTATGATTAAGCAATCAAAGTAAACAGACAAGAATACACTGAAACATCAGAAGAGAACCATTGGTTACGTTGAAAATAGAAAAATAACATATACATGACAACATAAAGGGCACATCAAATTTCAACTTGGTAAGACTGCAGAATAAAAATGCAAGACAAATGCACTAGTATGCAATCAAAAGAATAGATATGTGGAAATAAAACTTGCCATTTCCCAGTTCAACTGGCTCCACGTGCTCTGCGCTTGTCCAACATAAACTCAATCAGTAGAAAGTTACAATTTTGCAACCAAAAAATGTTAACGACTGTTGAAGTGGGTGCTCCGTCTGTTTTTTCTTTTGAAATCCTTTGGGCCAATCAGATTTGGAAGAGAATCATTCATCTCTCTCGATAGGGAAGCTGCAGCCTCTAATTTTCCCATTTTCTTCAGGCTATCAATCAAGGACCTGTATATATAGATTGAAGGCCGGACATTTCTATGCTTCATTGAATCAAAAAGTTTCAACGCTTGATCAGTTTGGCCTGACCGACCAAAGCTCTCAATTAATGCAGTATAAGTTCTCAAATCCAGTAGAAGTCCTTTCTCATCTACTTCTCGCATATATGCTAAGCAAAGATCTAATCTACCAAACTTTTGGAGCTTATTCAACAATGTATTATATGTCACAATGTCTGGGACTACGTCAGCCTCTTTCATAGAAGCAAATTCTAGAAGCATGTCATCCAATCTACCAGCTCGACCTAATATCCAAAGAACTGTATTATATGTGATCAAATCCGGCTTGCATTTTGATTCCTTCATATACCCATATACTATTAGGGCCTTCTCAGTCTGCCCAGCCTCGGCGAAACCGTAAATTATTCTGTTCAGAATCAGTAATTTATGGTGTAATGTTCCGTCAGATATATCCCGAACAAATTTGAGGAGAAGCTCACAATCATATGTGTTTGCAAAAGCTCTGGCGAGATTGCAGTAAGATTTTGAACTCAGGCAGTCAGAGGAAACCAATAGATCCTTAAATATTTGAAGCGAGAGCTCAATGTCATTATGTTTGCTTGTTGCAGACAAAAGGATATCCAGTGCATTAAAACCGAGGACAATATGTTTGTTGTGTAAATGTTGTAGCAGCTTCGCAATTGCAGAAACACTTGCAGATCTACATAGCCGTTCAATTTCATTACATATCTCCCTATTGGATGACGTACTTTCAATTGTGCTAATAACTTGATTAACTATTCCATCCGTGGGATCTGCTTTATCAGGACAGCTTTGCGTCACAACAGATTTAACTGAACCCTCAAAACTACACCGCACAGCAATGAGCGGTAATATCCGAACACCATTCAACAGCGATGCAATATAGATCTGTAAATGAAAATATTAACATAAAGAAAAGCAGTCCAACTATATCATCATATGAAACCTAGATTAAGTACCAATTTAAACTTTAAATTATAAACAATTTGAAGAATGAATCAATGTAAAGTCACCAAATCTTGTTTAATTGATCTGACCTTACAAATTTACAATAACAAGTGAAATTTCACCGTTTCAGAATAAACAGCAAGGTTTAAAGGTTAACAGCAATAGATTTTGAATATGACACATTGTCACTGTAATAATTTGAAAACTTGTCCTTCTATTAGAAGCCTAGCCGACCCCAAATCATTTTGAGACTAAAGCTCTAACGTTGTTGTTCTATTAGAGAAGCCTAGCACTCGAGCTTAAAAACCTAATAGGTCTCATTGTCATATGATCCGACTACAGACTACAGAGCTCCCCATATGATCCAGCTTAAATTATAGTATATTATAAGCTACATTACCCTTCTGCACACGGTTATAGTTATCCTATCGAAGTCACCCCCTCACAGTTTAGCCAACCCTCAAGGAACTAAGGAGCGCCAGAGCTTGGCATGGCATATCACTTGAGCTCCGCTAAATGTGTCATGATTAGGACATGGCAGGATAAGCAAAGCTCGTCTAGGCGACATGGTGAAATGTGAAAAGCCCCCCACTCAAACCTCCAAACTAGCCCAACCCAATAAGTTCTTCACACATTAACCTTGATCTTTCTCTCCACTGAACAAACCCCGACAGCACGACAGCCATGAATCATCATCTTAACTCTTCTATAACCGAACCTAACCTAATTGACATTAACAAATCCATAAACAACGAAATATCGAAAACTGAAAACCCTTATTTCATCAAATTAAACCTACCCTAATTACCAAATTCAAATTAACATTCAAATTCATCTAAAATAACACCGCCGACAAATCCCCCACCACAAACTACATTCCCCCTAAACATTCTCATCTCAAACAATAACCCAATAAAAACAGCAACATCATAAAACGGGCAATAAGTCGATACCGGGTATCGACCATTAAATAAGACCGTCATATGGTACGACAAATTAAAACCTAATTTAAACCAGGTTGCCAATTAAAATGGTACAGTAGACAGGAAAGGGGTCAAAATGAAACAAATACGAAATAACGAAAATTATAGAATAAGACGGTCTTACAGTGTAATAGCGATGTTTAAGGGAAGCTAAGCGGGAAAAGTGGTTGGGGTGGTGGGACCTCCTTACGGCGGCTGATAAGTAAGGACGGAGAGTGTACAAGGTTTTGGTGGTTTGGAACAATTTGGATGACGTGGGCATGCTGTTTGTGTGTGTGTTTCTGTTTCAAGTTTCAACCCAACAAATTTAAAACACACTGATGCTAAGTATACCCGGCAAATTGACCCGACCTGACCTGACCCGACCCGACCAAATACCCGAACTTGACCCGAACCCAAATAATTCGACCCAAATGTTTATTGTTGCGAACTGATTATTATCCACAAATAACTTTGATACTAGCAGACCTGAAATGACCCAAAGTCAGCAAACCCGAAATGACCCGACCCGTTTGACCTGTTTGCAAGGTCTAAGTACATAAAAATTTTGAGCATCATTTTACGCAAAAACTTTGGAAAAACAGTGTCTCACGAATTTATTGAGAAATTGTTTTGTAATTTTCGTACCGTTTGACCTGTTTGTCAGGTCTAGTTTTTTATGTAATTTTCGTTTCCCTACTTAAAATGTCTATTTTATTTGGTACAAGTTTTCATAAAAGTTGTAGCTATTTTATCATGTATTTTAATTATTTTTTGTTTACTTTATAAAATTATAACCATCATGTAAATGTACCGCAAGCAACATGGGGGAATAACAAGGCAGGTACAGAAAAGAGAAGGCGGAATTTGAGCCTGCGACCTAATTTTATGGGATTTTCGACTCAACTCAAACACTAGTAGCTTTTCATTACCTACCTGAGTCATTGTTATCCATCAGCTCTACTTTGCATACGGCTGCTTTTGGAGTAAGTTTTAGGAGTCGGAAATCGGAATGGAATAATCATGAGCAAACAGATTACTATTACCCCATCTAAAATAAGTAAAACTCCAAGAACCAAGTGCAACACAGAAAGTATAACATTTTCTACTCCAATGGACGGTGCGGTAAAAGGAGAAATAAGTCAACATAAGACTGTTCACGAAATAAAACAGAATTATCACTTGAACCGCAAGCATCAACACCTGAGATCGTCAATGCCCTGGAAACTGAAAGGAACATAAGAAGGAACAGTTATGCTTGTATACACAAGCAAGCATTACAACAGAGAACCAAGCATACTATTTTGCCGATTTGCCCTTCTTTCCCGGCTTTAATTTGATAACTTCATCAACATACAGTATCCCTTTTCCTTTGTAAACTTCTGGGGGCTTACAGTTGCGAACAGCAGCAGCAAACTGATGGGTCCTCTCTTTATCAATCCCAGCACAAATGATCTTGTTATCGGTCTTAAAGCAGAAAACACGAACACTTGGTGGTACTGTCAGCTCAACTTCATGACTGTAACCCAATTTCAGGAAGAGGAGTCGACCCCCATCTTCAACTCTAGCTTTGTAACCAGTTCCTACTAGTTTCAGGAAACGGAAAAACTTTGCTTCCATTTTCAGGGTTGCAAACTAGTCTGCTGACAGAGAAAATACCATCTATTTAATCTCATCAAAGATGTAAACAAAAGAGAACACGCAAACCAACACAGTTGTCGTGCATATGAAAAAAAAGCATCTCTAGTTATAATTCCACGTTCGGTAAAAAAACGTCATTGGAAATCCTTCTGATGTGTCACATTATTCAGAATTTCGACCCAATGTGCAACTGTGCAAGTATCCAATAGCCAAACAGGGTGGTGGTACTGGTACACTGGTATTGCAGATGTCTGATCGAATATATTGGGGATTATGATGTTGTAAAAACACGGAAGGGAAACTCTCATACTCATTCCCAACTACTCCCTCCCTTCCAACCTTCGACTCAAAAATAATTGGGACGAAGGGAGTAATATTTAAGCCGTAACTAAACATCAGTAGCTCCTAGCTTTGTAACCAGTACCTACCAGCTTCAGGAAACGGAAAAACTTTGCTTCCATTTTCAGGGTTACAAACTAGTCCGCTGACAGAGAAAATACCATCTATTTAATCTCGTAACAAAGACGTATACTAAATCAAACACAAACAAACCGACACAGCTATCATGCATATGAACAATCAGCATCTCTAGATATAATTTCAGATTCAGTAAAAACCCGTCATTAAAATTCTCCTAATGTGTCACATTCTTCAGAATTTCCGCCTAATGTGCAAGTATCCAAATAATTGGGACGGAAGGGAAGCTCTCAATCTCTTATACAGTCATATACCCAACTACTCCCTCCGTTCCAATCATTTTTATCCACATTTAATTAAAATTCCCCTCACATATAATTGGAAATTGGAACGGAGGGAGTAATAACACGGAAGGGAAACTCTCATACAGGCATACCTAACTACTCCCTCCGTTCCAATCATTTATCTACATTTAATTAAAATTCCCCTCACAAATAATTGGAACGGAGGGAGTAATAGCACGGAAGGGAAGCACTCATACAGTCATACCCAACCACTCCCTCCGTTCCAATCATTTATCTACGTTTTAATTAAAATAATAAAAAGCATTTTGAGACGGTATCGGCCCACGATTAGTCGATTAGGTTACGACTTACGACGATAAAATAAAGGCATTTACGAAACAGTCAAATAGTGAAAAATGGAATGTATTTCAGAAATCGATTGTATATACGATACCCGATTCAATTAGTGCAAAGTATTAATTGTAGAATATGATATACTCCAAATAATAATAATCTTTAAAAAAAAAACTAGAGATAGAGAGAGATACGTACCGAAACAGATGCAGCGTTCAAGAAGAGTTTGTGAATTGTGATGTTCAGGTTAATTGAGAAGAAGAACAGGAGAATAAGTGATGAAGCAGGCCCAGGCCCAAGCCCAAGCCCAAGCCCATATGGTATTGGACTATTGAATCGGTATCCGATATTATGATCAAATGCGGGTTTGGTCAGATTGGGTTTGAATTGAATTTTTAAAGAAAAATTCTTAGATATACCAAGTTATGGTATACTAGGGCTGTCCAAAAATTCGGGCCAGCCCGGCCCGGCCCGACCCGAACCCCAGGCCGTGTCCGGGTCCCATTTCCCACGGTTCGAACCGTTCTGACCCGGACCCACCTAGACGGCTAGACTCGCCCCCAAGCCCCGTCCTCCAGGCCACCTTTGGCCTGACCCAGCCCGACCCGCCCCTAACCCGGGTCCCCTCGCC
>JAOWBH010155270.1:0-11780 GCA_028566215.1 Silene coronaria | reverse complement strand
TCGCCTTTTCTTTATTCATTTGTATTTACATTCAATCGTTCGTTCTAATACTTAATCATCCACAAATTGACCGCTTTGACTCACTCACATAAAATCGATAGTAGGTAATTTTTTTTACCAAAACAATTTGGCGCCCACCGTGGGGCATAGTGGTCATATTTCACATTACGCGCATCCAACATGTCTAGCTCCAGCCAAATTTCGTCGAGCATTCCGAGTTCCACCTCTCAGTCGGTCGTAGGACAAACACCCCTCATTACGGGACCGGTGGCTACCCAAGCGTCCGCCAATAAGATGGCAATCATCAACCCATCGTCAAAGGTGGTACAGGCGACGTCCAAGCCCCCACAGCCACCCAGAGCACCCAGTACCGGAGGACATATCAGCACGGCGTCAGTAATTCCTAACCACGTGGAAACTAGCAGGGACAACAGAAGTGAGGCAGGAGGTTCCGCCATGGGGGCAACGCAGGAAGTACCGCAAGATATAGTACAAGTACTCCTTCAAGGCATTGATGCCCTGCACCGAACCGTGGAGAGCCTACAAAAGGAAAATCAGACCCTGAGAGAGAGGATGGATGTCGTCATTCCACCTAGCATCGCACTGCAGCAGCCGATTCCGACACCCTCCGCGTTCCGGGAGATGCCTAGAGAGGATACAGGACGAAGCATACCTCAGGAGCTGGTTACCAGGCTTGACCTAGAAGCAACAGCTCCACCAGGAGTGATGGTACCAGCAGGACTGGGAGCATTGACTTCAAACTTCCCGCCTCCGCCTGGCAGCACCTTGCCTGTAACAGGTAACTTCTTCTCAGGTGGTCCTCTAGTGACTAACACCTTTCCTTTAACAGGTACACCCAACCATCACTTGATGAAAGGGCAACTCCGACCCATCATACACGTGACTCCCCTATCGAGCAACTTCATGAGCCACCCTTACTCCTTGGAGCAAACTCTGATTGGCACACCGTTTCGGCTTCATTTCGCCTGCTCCTAACCTGCCTGCAGGAACAGGGAGCCTAGTGGAACAACAGATGCAGGAGATCAGAGCAATGTTCAACAAGATACCGGGGATGTCGCGCTCGATGGAACTAGCAACACCAGATACTTATGCAGACTCTCCATTCATTGACTCCAATTCATTGGTGGAAGTACCACAGCGATTTGTTCCTCCATAAAACAGTGTTATATGATGGTACCGCTGATCCCAATGACCACGTTAACGAGTACAAGCAGAGGATGATGACAATCTCAGCAACGGGTACGCAGCAACGGGTACGCAGAATGTGTCATGCATGTGTAAGGCCTTTGGGTGTACCCTATCTGGAGCAGCATTGCAGTGGTTCGTCAGTCTAGCAAACAAATCCATATCATGCTTTGCGGACTTAGTAAATGCATTCAACCACCAGTTCGCCAGTAGTCGCAAGACTGAGACGCAGACAAGTGACCTCTATCGCATTATCCAAAGGTATGATGAACCTACTCGCGACTATATGTGCAGGTTTAATAGAGAAAAAGTGCAAGTCCTTAGGTGTGACATCCCCACCGCGATCGAGGCTTTCAAGCAAGGATTACTCCCAGACTTCGACCTATACGAAAAAGTTGACAAGGTACTCATGCAATACCTTCGAGGATGTGCAAGTAAGGGCAATGGCAACAATTAGGCTAGAAGTAAACTCATATTCGTAGACATATACGCCACACCGTACCCGAGGTAGTACATAACTTCATAATTTCATTACTTTTTTCATATTTCGAATAAGTATTGATTTGAGCGTCGGAGGGTCGTTGGCTACGCCAACAACCAACCCTAGCAACAAACTTCTTGCAGAACCGTTGGGAGTTCACCCTTCCAATAGGAGAGCTCACTTAGGCTACAGGACATTGTTTGGCCCAAAATTTACATTTTTCACCTAATGACATAGCCCAAAACAAGTAGAGCAAAAAGGCCTGCAACAGATTAGTGGGGGTATATTCAACATGTGCTAAAATACAAAGTAACAAACACAAGTCAGCAACATGAACAAGTCAAGCAACTACTTCCATAAAAATAGGGATGTTGAGCAGGAGTAGGAGCAGGAACGTTGAAGGGGGAGTTAGGGTTTTGGCAGCCTATAAAAGGGCATTCAGCAGAACAAAGGAGTCATTCATTCACTCATACAATTTTCACCACACACAAGCAAAAAAATACTCTAGCAATTCTCTCTAAAATCGTCGTAGCCAAGCAATTTCGATTTTTATTCTATTGTACCTGTTCCGCCTGAAATACTCCCTAAAGTGATAGTGCAATATTTGGTGGGATTACAACTCCCCTCGCGGTTTGCCCGATTTGGGTTTTCAGCGTCACCATTTCCATGTGTCGTTACTATTTTTGCATCGTCTCGCCTTTTTTTTATTCATTTGCATCAATCGTCGTTCTAATACTTAATCACCCACAAATTAACCACGTTGACCCACTCACATAAAATCAATAGTAGGTAATTTTTTTTACCAAAACAGTACTCGTGTTGTCGTGTTCGAGGGTGTGACATGACTACTAAAATCATAATTAATTAGTTTATACATATTTATGGACAGCCTTGATTATTAGATCATATACATTAAAATAAAGTGTCGAAATAACATGTCTCATTATTCCCAACAACATTGATCATTGAATCGACTTATTAATAATCAATGTTGGGAACTTGGAATATATTAGTAACATGATGATTAGTAAGTAGTAGACGCCGTTGGTTAATCATAGTATACCCTTGTTTTACATAGGAAAATAAACATGCATATTCTTCTACTTATAATTGTAGCAAGTAGCAATAATAAGTGAATGAAAGAACACAAGTATGGTGCAGTAGAGATGCTATTTTTCATGTGCAAACCCATGTGAACATGTGTTAACTTGCCATGTCTTCTTGTGGCACTCGCCTTTCTTCTTGGGTCCTTAACATTTTTAACACTACGTTGGTCTGTCTTCTTGTCTTATTCAGCTCATCTTAGATATTGTTCCACCTATTTGGATTATTGTAATAATATTAATATAATTTGATTGGCTATTATTTATTGTATGACATGTTTGAATTTACGTATATAATATACCACCGATTTACCAGGTCATTCATATTATCTTAGATAAAAATACTCGTGATGATCTAGGTTCGATTCTCGTAAATTTTGTAACTCTCTCTCGTTATTATATAATAGCTACTATTTGTAGACCAGCTGATGACTTGGTATTAGAATATTCGTGTTTATAAGTAGACGACTATCGGTTCTTTTTGTTACATGCGGCCCAAAATCATGTCGTGATTTAACTAAGCGTCAATTCATTACATGCCTAATAAAAAAAATTGAAATTCAGTCGATTAATTATAATCGGACCAGGATCGAGTTGGGTGTGGTTATGAAAACTTATTGATAGGCCAAGAAGCTATTTATATAACATGCGAAATTTGTGACGTCTGTGTTGTAATCTATAGCATGGGGCTTCATACCGGACATTTAGTAAGTAGTGTGAGTGTATGTTCAAA
Organism: Silene coronaria; assembly: GCA_028566215.1. Lineage (NCBI taxonomy): Eukaryota > Viridiplantae > Streptophyta > Magnoliopsida > Caryophyllales > Caryophyllaceae > Silene > Silene coronaria. Next base: position 8,257 of record JAOWBH010155270.1, on the reverse strand, counting down.
TACAGTGTTTGTGAAACAATTCACGTGAAGTACGTCACATGCAGTCCTTAGCTTGCTTATTGGTGTAATGGTGTTACTACACTTACCATGCATTTAGTATATACTACTACTACTATTAATTATAGAAAAGTACAAAGACTTGAAGAATGAAAGGAGTAGCATGCATTCACGTCAACGTACACCGAATTTCGGAAAATGACTACTCGTCTCACATTGGGGAACATCAAGGGACGATGTTAAACACTACTCATAACCATTACTCTATCGGTCTCGATCATTTGTTTACTATTTTATTTTTCAACGTCAAATTCATTTATTTATCTTTTATACTATAACTAGTTTGGAACTTGTGCAATAAATGTACGGTCTATAAATTTTTTTGTATTTTTAATAAATTTCTTATAAAATAGTAGTATTTCACTAATTAAACAATTTGATTTTCGATAGTATTCATTATTGTCTACAGGTCATATAATAACAACCACTATGAATAGTCTCTTCTACTCTTTCCCATTCTTGGTCTTTGTACTAATATAAAGGTAAATAAATAAGCAAAACGAATGGAGTATCATGGTTTCATATGCACTTGTTGTTACGATTTCCGAAATATGGAGTATTCAGAGTGTATATATAATCTTTTTGTCTTGGTGCGTGCTCTCACGAATAAGTAAACGTACAGCCATAAAATTTGTTCAATCCTTGTGAACAGGGATCGGATCTCTAACCTTAGCTTCCAGTTAAAAGATAAGGTGAGTAATCAACAGACCTAACCATTTTCCGATAACATGTTAATACAAGATGATGACAAATAAAAGGAATAGAAGGGTTTGTTAGGATATTGTTGTAAATGAATAATAGTACATCGACCCATAATTGTCATGCGAGCTAAGCCATGTATTTGCAAATGGGTTGTTGCCTTCACTTGTTACATCATCAATTCATCATTAATTGTGGTCTTCAGTCTTGACCAGTCCATATAATCCCAAACAGTTTTTGTTCATGGTAGCTGCATGCTATCTTCGTCTTAAGGTATGATTATTGGTAGGATACGTTTTAAGACAAAACCCACCAGAATCTTCTTAAGATAAAGCTCACTTAACAATATTCAAGGAAAGACATCCAATGAATAAATATTATATGTTATTAAAGTCTAATAAGCATACGTTTATAAGATATTAAAGTCTAATAAACATACGCTTATAAATGTTGCCTACAAGGGTGGAGTCTAGTGATAAAAACATGGGTAAAAATTTCATGAGTCTCAATTCGAGACTTTGGGCCCCTGCAAGAGCAATTCTGTGGAAGTAATACGGCATAAAGCTTTACTTTCTAGATTTCAAACATATCACCCTGTTAAAGCGCACAAACAAAAATTGATTATAAATGTTGGGCCATTTTAATTCGAAAAATTACTGTTGACAAATTGTCCTTTTTCTTGGTTGTGGTTTTATACATGATGCAATTTCTTAATTAGTTTACATAATGGTGTTACGTTAGAAATGGGATAGTCATATCAGTAGATTTAGTTTCGTCATTATTCTGAATCCGAAATTAGAATTGTTTACATAGGTATTAATAACCTGTTTTTGTCGATTTAAAATCTAAAGCAACAAATTCATTTATCAATGTTATCCCCATGGAGACGAAATACAATAAGTCATAAATTAATTCCTTTATAACAAAAGAATTAAATTTCATTCTGAAGTAAACAATTACCAACCACAGGGAAGCTGTATATCCGATTAACGCCGCCACCAGAATCGTCAGTCACTGTACGCTTGATACCTCTTCATCATGAGCCGAGAAACGAGCATGCCCCACCTCGGGCTGCACCGTGTTCCTAAATCTGGGTCTTACTCGCTAACTTGGGTCATTTGGTCTTTACTCTTGCCTTTCTTTGCTTTGTTCTTTTCTTGCATCTTCTTTCTCTTGGCTTCAGCAGTAATCCATGTATAATCAGCAGGGATTGCAAACGGGTCTTGACTAATAGTGTCTATTTTGCTGCTAGAGCTCTCGCTTGAGGAGCTAGTGTGGTGGTTCGACCCTTTCATCCACCGGAACCAGGATGAGCTTGAAGACTGGGGCACGGCTGCATTCTCGTTACTGTAAGCACCGGGGCTAGATGGTGGGGTTGAAAATTCCTCCAAGGGTGGCAACTCCTCAAACTTTGTGAATGTAACCAATACTCTGATTGTGGGAATGACAGGAATCGCAACCTGGAAAATTTACAGTAATAAGCATCAAATTGGAGATGTTGGAGGCATGGCCACAACCAAAATGCGGCCGTTTTATAAAGGTTTCGGATATCAGTCAACCATGTTTCGAAGCAATGTTGGCCTTATTTAGACAAATTAGGCCGTGATAGTCAATACCGTGGTCGGGAACATAACCAAAACTTGATATGAGGGGTGGTAAATGAAAATAAAGCAAAGATCTTGTACATAAAGAACAAGGGAAGCGCAGACGAGTTATTTAGATCTATATGATTATGAACTTGTACTCTTGTAGGTACGGCGATATTGGCCTTATTTCACAAGTTAAGGCCACAGTCGATACCGTGGACGTGAGCTATACTGGAATTTAATACTCCACTATAGTTGGAGCCTGGAGAAGTGTATAAGGACTGGTAAAATGGAAATACAGCAAAGATCCTGTATATATAGGCCAAAGGAAAGCCAAAGCTATTTAGGTCGACATGGTATAGCTAACTAATTCGTAGTTCGAGAAGAAAGCCAAGAGTTTTAGAAAATATTGCAGTCAAAAACAGAAACCTGCTAAATATCCCTCGTAACCCTGTTGATCACTTAATTCAAGGATTCAAGTCAACCAAGAAGAATGGAAAAAAGCGAAAAAGAAAATAAAAGGATTGCTAGACTCAAAAGGAATGTTTGGCGCTTGGGAGGGAGCTAAACGAGATAAAGAGAAAGATAGAGTTCAATAATTAGTTTTATCATTAAACGACAAAATATGAAGAAAACTTGCTACATCGAAACATCCTAAATTTTCCAATGTTCTCCAAGACTAAACCGTTAATTTAATTACTTAAACAGAGATAGTCTATCAGAAAAAAGTTATATGAGAATAAAAAGAGTTCAAGAGACTCTTTGTTACTTCCCATAATCTTAAGCAAGTGGAAGGGTAGATACACAGAGCATTTAACGGGCCACTTAACAGAAGCTAAAATCAAATAAAATTTAGTTTCTGGCTACATAAGACCTATGCTCCCCATAAAGTCCCTTGACTCCACGCAACCAATAAGCATAAACCAAAGCAAGTGGCTCATAATGTTGTTTCGGGAGGACAAAAGCAACATCACCTCTTGCAAGTCTAACACTCCAGCCGCTCAATCATAGAAAAAGAAAGAATCTTCACTTAAGTGGTGATCCTAGGCTACCCTTGCTACTTTTAACTACACATGTCAAGGATCGTCCTAATTACGATCAAAAAGTTCAACAAATCACCTTATGGTAGACTCTCAGGGCCCAAGGCGGTTCTACCAATCTGCTAATATATTCCACAAGACCAGAACATACGAGTAGTCAAGAATGAAAAGATTGAACATGGCCCATTGAGAGGATGCTACAACGACCAACTTTCTCACAAGTGGCCGAGGATATATTAGTACAGCATCATTAACACCAAGGTACACCTTATATTGATGCATTCCAATGTTGCATTACAATTGCCACCACTAGATTCAAAGAAAAACCTATGGCAGGCAACAGCCTCAGCGTTGAATTCATCAACCAAGAAGGCAGTGAAGTTTCTTTCAGTAATCCTAGATGTTTCACTTAATTTAACATCCAATCCTTCTTTCAATAGAATTGCCAAAACAAGTTTCACGGTTGCAAGCCACGCCTAGGGGTGAACTAGAGGCCTTTATAGGCTTATAGCAAATATTTGAAAGGCTTAGGGTAAGCAATGCATGTAAAGACCAAAAAGACGTTAATAACATAGTCACGTGCAACTATAGTGCTCTGTGAAAGAAAAGTACATCGATTCTCCATAAGATCATTCCCCCACAATCACAAAAAGGACAAAGTAAACATGAACTGCGAGGAATCAGCTGTAAACCATCTTACAACCTATCTTATAAGAATGCCAATGCCAGCGCAACTAAACTTCTTAACAATCATCTACACTATATTTTTTTCCGGGAGCAGGGTCCCCCTCCTTTCCAACCTCTGGGTAAATCAAAGAAATTCTCAGTGACATCCTTCACTGTAATACACAACTACACAATCCCCAAGATGAACACTAATATAGAACACACTATCTAAAGGTCTAAATGAACTTTTAGACGCTGATCAGCTTTTTAATTGTAGAATGATGACCAATTCCACATAAATAATAAGATCCTTACATATGTTATTCAACAAAACATTTTGGCCTCTTAATTTCAGGTTCTACAAGAAAGATCATCAATCAGAACTGTATGCATGTATATTAAAAGGTAGATTCAGTCTCCAGTCTCCATAAAAGAAAGCCTTGTTAAGTGATCAATTGAAGCAGATTTTAAGTGCATATATGAAAGAAGCAAAAATAAATAATCAGTAACCATTAAGCAAAAGCACCTCAAAAATAACGTGGCTAGGAAAAAAAAAAAAAGATAATGAAATGCACAAACCTTCACAGGGAATGTCCCCATTGGAAGTTTTGTTGTAAGAAGCTCTCTTAAACGCCGAATTGCTTTCACCTTGTTGGCCATGATGTCAAGCAATGGTAGGAGCTCCTCCGTGCGAAGGGGGAAACTAGGAGACAGCCAAAGAATAGGCCTCAATCCCTTTTTATATTCACTCTCATGGCTCCCATCCTTGGACCTGCTTCCAACCTCAGTTGTAGATGTTTTCTTATCCTTCCCTCTATGTGGCTCATGCCCCCTTACAACATCCACGGAATGCCTTGCAGGTCTAACTGGACTTCTAGAAGGAGAGTTATCAACATCATCATCCCTTTTCCCATAAGCAGAACTGGAACTTCTAAAAGGACCATGTTTCTTTTGATCTTCATGCTTTTGGTCCCGCTTCCTCCAGCCAGTAAACCACCCTTTCTTTTCATTTTTGCTATCATGGCTGCATCCATCCACACCCTCAATAGGCACCTCTCTAGCCACATCACAACTATGCCGATGCCCAATAACATCACCGCTAGCCCCATTCACTTCGTCATTCGAGTCCAACTTGAGTGCAACTTCAAGTTGCTTTCTTTCCTCCTCCGTTAAAATCTCGCTTAGTTCATCATTGTCAGTCTCATTTCCATTGCAGGAGTTCAAGAACTCATCATCAGTCATGGCCCCAGGGACCTTCCTCGATTTAATGCTGACCACTACATTGTGCATTTCATACACCTTAGCTTTCCACTGACCAACCATCTCTGTTTTCTCATGACGTCTCCATGTAAGTTGAGGCAAAAGTACAGCTTCAGTCACATCAATCCCCGGCCGGAATATATTAGTCTTTGACATGTCAGCAACTTCTTGCTGCACCTCGGCTTCAGAAGCCTTGGCACCGGCCCCATCAAGTGCATTTGTAATCTCCTTATCCTTGTGCGAGACTACACAAAGCGATCCAGGTGGCAACTTTCCATCCTCAGACCCATCTCCAAGAAAGAGAATGCTCTGGTCAGAACGTTGAAGCCGAAAACCATCAAATCCAGCCAAAGTCATGTCTGCCCGCAAGCTTGCGCCTCTCTTCCATATCTTGTAGGTATCCGAGGGGGCTATCCTAGAAATGAAAGGAATCATAGAACTCTCAAAGTGAAATGTAATCTCCATATAAAAGTCCCTCATCCTCCTCATAGTAGCAACTAACCGAGGCAACCTCCTACACCACTTAGCCCAAGCCAACGGCTGGTAATGGCGAACAATTATCTTTGCTATCGCCTCCTGTTTACTACAAATTGCCTCTTGCAGTGCACTCCATCCCTGCTCATTCTGAAGACTCCAATCAGCACCAGCAATCATTAACATTTCAGAAGCAATTTCATCACTGAGTTTAACAGCAAGGTGAAGGGGTGTATCCCGATTAGGCACATTATCTCGCCTATCAATCACCGCAGAGATCGCCTCAGCATTCTCTTCCTCAGCTATCGACGCTGCCTCAGTACGAATTTGTGCAGGATCAGCAAGGCGGGGTAGACCAGCAATTATTTTCCTAAGAGAAGCATAGTCTTTTGTGGCAATCGCTTTATGAACCGGACTATGACCATATTTGGACACGTCGATTGCCCCCGCCATGTATATGCCCGTAAATCCAACCTTAAATCCTTAATTCTTCACCAAACCCTAAATCACTACTTCAATCTTCTTACATTACCCAACAGAAACACCATTACAATCAATCTCACCCCAATCAAATCCAATGTCATAAACTCACACCCACATTGAAGAAATTCAATGAATTCACTCAAAATTCATCAAAACTGCAAATACAACATGAATATTCAGTACAAATTACTCAAAATCCAAGATTGTTCCTTAAACTTAAAAGAATTAACTTTAATCAATATTCCTAATCACAAAACCCAATAACACAAATAACCTAAATATTCCATGAATTCACTCAAAATCCATCAAAACCCATGATTCCAACTACAAATAGAACATGAATTTTTAGTACAGATTCCTCAAATCCAAGATTATTCTTTAAAAGGGTTAACTTTAATTTCCCCAAAGAGAAAACCCAATAACACAAATAACCTAGATATTCAAGAAATCTAAACAATCACAATGAAGAAAAGAATTCCCAAAAAATGAAATCAATAAAGATTCTTCCAACTTTATAACAAAGAATAATAAATACAATGATTTCACATCAAAAGATCTCACCTTTGTCATGATTTGTGCAAAAAGATTGAAACTTTGATGAAACCCCACCACACTTTTTGCATCAATAGTTGTTGGGTTGAAGATAAGACAGCAACAAAGTTAGTTTTTGTGCAATAAAATCACTTAGATCAGACAGAAAACACAACTTACATGCATGTGAGGGAAAAGGGTAAAATTTTATTTAAAAAAAATGAAGAGAATCAAAGTAAGGTGTATATATTAAGGAGGGTAATGATTATTTTGTGATGAACTGGAGTCTAGAAGTAGTAAGGTTGGATTAGATGGGAATATTGTGAAATTGGGAATTGAGAGTTTGAGCGTTTTGTGTTTCGCCGTACTATCAAGATTCAAGAGTCGAGTAGTAAAAAATTTGGGAGGAAGTACAAAGATTTACTCACTTTGTCCTTTTGTGTCTCGGTCGGTTTTTACGTTTCTGTTTGCAATATGTTTTACTTGAAAAAACAAACTAAAAGAAATATGCAAATGTGAGTCTTTTAAGGAAAATTAAAAAGAAAAGTCGCGATAATTTTATTTACTATATACTTATCATGTGGAGTATATTAGAAAATGTGTACTATGGGTAAAAGGTAATGTAACCAAAAATAAATACACAAAGGGTGGAAGGATATTCTTTAGCATCTTTGGGATGATGTTATGAATTTTTTTTTTTTTTTTTGAAAATTGAATAAATTATTGAGTAGATTGGATATTACGAAAAAATCGACGGGTGTTGGATCAAACTAAAGTTTTGGGATTCAGAGATGTGTTAGCTCTTTCAAAACCTGTTTCTCTGAGCGATGTCATTAGTATCTTTATCTAATGTGTAATTGTGCATGGTGTTATTCAAATTTGAGAGCAGCTAAAGGTAAGTGACTCCAATAGTTATAAGTCTCCCTTGTGACGGGTATATATGTGTCACAAACTTGTGACGAGTATATATGCGTAACAGACTTATGATGGGCCAAATATAACCCACATAGGGATAAGACAAAAATCAAAGTACCTAAGACTATAGGAGTCACAAATGACTTGTCTTTATCTATTCAGGTTGGTTTTATTTGACCCGATACAATCGTATGAGGGATATTGTCACAAATGAGAATTTGTGAAGTGACTTATTACATGAATTGTAATCTATATACGCAACCGAATTTAATTTTTAAAAATAAAAAATCACACAAATTCTAAAATCATGTAATATATTACTTCATTATTGCAAAATAACTCGATAATCTAGTAACTTGGATACATTTCTTCTATTGTAAAAGTAGCATAAAGGTGGTTATTTGATATTACCGTTAAATCAGTTTCATTATAACTTATAAGTGTAAAAACAACTTCCTCATTTTTGTAAACACTTGAATGAAGTTGCACATCGAGATTTTTTACATCGCCATTTGGGGTAACCCTAGGGGCGCCAAATAATAAGTG
>JAOWBH010155259.1:0-11784 GCA_028566215.1 Silene coronaria | reverse complement strand
ATGAAGGCTCCCTAGTAGGTGGGGTGTTACATTAATTACTTGCATCCTCGTAGTTTTTAACACCATGGGTAATGAGTAATGGGACTTAGAGAACAAGTTAGACTCAGATGTGAACTTCGAGGATGAAATTCGTTTTAGGGGGGGGGGATTGAAACACATCGAATTTCTAAGGCTGAACACTCGGGCGAGTAACAGGGCACTCGACCGAGTGGCCATGGAACTCGACCGAGTACCATCCTGGGGAAGCATCCTGATGTGTTTCCACTCGATCAATTGAAATTGGTCACTCGACCGAGTGGTCGTCGCTGGGCAGAATTTTGATACGTGAGTTCTTGTGGAGCCCTTAAAAGGGATTTAACCAACTCAAAAATATGAATTTCTTCTTACACCTTATACCCATATCTCCTAACATCAACCTCATTACCTTAAAACTACAAAAACACAATCCTAACAACCTTATCCTCTCATTATCTCAACCACTCATCTTATTCTTCATTGTTCAAACTTCCACCATTATTGTTCTCTTTCACCATTTGTGTTCTTTGAAGCTTGGTAAGCTACTATCTCCCTTCCTTCCTTCATATTTCCAACTTGCTTCTTAGATCCACGTTGTTGGGGGATTTTATGAGATTTCTTATAAAGTTACTAATAAAAAGGGTTATGTAATTAAAATTTATCGTAGTTAATAAATATTATTAGGATGTATTTGTGATAATTGTCTCGTAAATAATGTACGAGGAGACTTTGTTGAGTAGACCTTCTTGTTGAGCTTTCTTAGTTAAAGATTTGCTTGAGGTAGGGTCCCCCCTACTTAACTTTGTTGGTTATTTGATTTTCTTATGCATTGTTCATGTTAGGTGCATTGCCACATGCTAGAATGCATCCTTTCACATTGTTATTGAAATATATTGTTCATAACATGAAAGAAATGATATTTGGTTATGTAAATGATATAAAAGAGGAAAAGATAATTATTATGACTCTTGGTTGCATATAACATGATTTATGGAGGTATTGTTAATTATGAGTCGTTTTCTATGCATATTGTATGACATATTCTTGTTGGCACCAAGGTATGTTTGGCACACCTTGGGATGGTTACTATTGTGGTTGTGGTATGGGTGTTGGAGGAAGTTGGATATTGATATGGGTTGTTGAGGATACGTAAGACGGTTTGGGAGACCGTCTTACGCTTGAGTCATCCATTAGGGTTTCCCACCCTAATGGAGATGTGCAGATTCATGGCTTGAGTATGGAGTTAATTGCGATGCGTCGCAACGTCGAGCGGGGGTCCAGTTAGTGCCCGGGATCATACTTGAGTGCGTCCCGGTACTTGTTTCGGACTGTGGTCCGGGTTGTGGGTGGTGGCGTTACGATGCCGTCACCGGTGTGATTGGAGGAGGTGTGATGTTATGGTAGGTTCTTCCTTATTTGCATTTCATATCATTCACATGTCATGTCATTTATGCATTCAATTGGCAAAGCTAACCATTTTTGTAAAACTATGTTGATCCATATGATAGTATTCAAATCATATGGGGCACAGTGGCTTGATAGGTACACATTTGCATCTCATGCGGGTTTCGGAGGCTTGGAAGCGTTCCTTGTTGCGTCGCCACCTTTTTGTTGCTTAATATTTTAGTAGACCTCTATGACTTGTACTAAATTATTATGACTCTTCGTATTTGGTAATTGGATCATGTACTTCGATTATTGAATGATGTATGACTTCACTTTAACTCTTTATATTAAATTGCCTTGGATTGAATCGTTCACGCCATAAACTCGGGAAACCGAGCATGTGACCCTTCCATTGGTCAGGATTGCCTTATTTGTGGCCACTCGATTAATAGGGGTATTACATTAACCTCCCATTTCCTAAAATTTATCTCAATTTTATTGTTCATTTTCTAAATTTAGTAACTAAAAAGTTTGAATATCTAAAATAATATCATTAATATTATTTAACATCCTACCACTCTCATTTGCAATCTCGTAACTTTATTGATAACCCTTCTTTTCTTAATAACAGAATGAAAGAAGAATATATTAGGAGTGTTCACCAGTCCGGAACAAGACCGGACCATGCCACAAAGACCCGCGAACCGGAAAAGCCCTTACTCCAAAACCGGAAACCAGACCGGTTAGGTGGTTCAGTACCCAAACCGTTCGGAACATTTTAGGCCCGGGTTTGGACCGGACCGGTTGCATTAAAAAGGGTAATCTGAGGGTAATTTTTTTTGCTTAGACGAGACCGGAGATCAGTCACCATAAATTTTTCAACCCGAAAACCTTGACTGTGTGAAGTCTAAACTGGTGGATTGTGTGAGGTCCAGACCGATTGGTTCGGGTTACCGGTCCTGCAATTTTATGAACACCCCTAACTAGAGGCAAGAATGGGATTCGAACATTACATATACCATGAGCTATAGGACTTGTACTCGTTTTATAGCTTGTTTACAAAATACGGTGTACTAAAATACTAGATATTATAACTAATATTTTATTAAGTTATACATTAATTTTTATCTGACAATTAAATTAAAATCATAAATTATGAAACCAAATAAAAAAAAAGTGTAAATATTCATAATGATAAACTACAGGTGCTGATTTTTCGCAGTACACATTTTACTTATCGCAGTACAGTGTTGACAATTATGCCCCTCTCATTACCCCACCCAATTTCCATTTATAATTTCTCTCTCATCAATATATTATAATTACTACATACAACATCATATAAGTAGTAATATTTCTCATAAAATTTGTAACAAGATTAATTTTCGGGACAGTACTAGAGTGGAAGCTCAGGGCTTTAACGGAGGTATTTGGCTTTTTGGCACCCATAAGAAGTTAACATCTCCCAAGTGATCCACTACCTCAACATATCACCGCTGAAATTTCGAGGGTAGGTGAAGTCCCTTACTATTTTTCGGCTATCTATGCAAGTCCGGATGCCACGTAAAAGGAAGAGTTATGGAGGGACCTTGATGCCTATGCTAGGACCCATAATAAACCTTGGCTAACAATGGGAGATTTTAATGATACTCGTTTCTTACACGAGCGGAATGGGGACAGTGATGGCATGCGACATCGATGTAACAAATTCAATACATGGTGTGAAAGCAATAACCTAATTGACCTTGACTATTTGGGTCCCAATCATACTTGGTCGAGGGGACACACTGTGGATACACGCCAATGGGCTAGGCCAGATCGAGCTTTGTGCAATCCGGAATAGCGCACTACATTTATAGTGGGGTCTTTGTGTCATTTAATTCAAAACAAATCGGGCCACTGCCCTATTATTGTCAGTACCAACGTTTTGCCCTTATTCCCAAGGTAATTCGGCCTTTCTGGTTCCAAGCTGCGTGGATGTGTCATACTAAATTTACATATTTTGTTACAACTAATTGGAAGAATGATCAACCTTTGTTTCCTTTTATTCATAACTTTGCTATAAGTCTTCAAAAATGGAATTAGCAAATTTTCGGAAATATTTTTGCAAAAAAATGAAGTATTGAGCGTCGTTTGTTGGGTGTACAAAGGAAGTTGTCGTATGGTGGGCCGAATTACCTGTTTAAATTTGAACTGAAACTGAAGAGGCAATTAGATGAAATATTAAGGGAGGAGGAATTGCTCTGGTTTCAAAAATCAAGAATGGAGTCTATTTGTGACGGGATCGTAACACTCGACTATTTCATTTAAGTATTATTCGTAGTAAACAAAATCGTATTGAAGGAATATAAGACTCGACAGGAGCTTGGATATGGGATGTGGCCTTAACTAGGAACATGGTGATTGAATATTTTCAAGAACTTTTTGCAGGGGCTAACTCTCCGATCAATATTGGAGGCCTTACTCTTGGATTATTCCCAAAATTGACTTGTGAGGAGAAAGAGAAATTGGACCGAGACTATCTTGTTACAGATATCCAATGCGCTCTAAATCAAATGTCTCCATTCAAAGCTTCTGGCCCTGACGGTTTTCAAGCTCTTTTCTACCAATCATAGTGGGAAACAATAGTTCTGAGACTCAAAAAAATGGTTTTTAGCGCTCTTCACGATGGAATATTACCAGAAGGTTTGGGGGAGACTTTCATTGCTCTAATTCCAAAGGTGGAACACCCTCATTTGGTCTCACAATTTAGACCAATTGGGTTGTGTAATGTGGCGTACAAGATTATCACCAAGATGATTGTAAATCACTTGAAACATGTCTTGCCTATTTTGATTAATCCGATACAGTGTAGTTTCTCGACGTCAAATTACGTATAACATCATAATTGTTCAAAAAGCACTACACTATGTGCAGCAAAAAAAGGTCGTAAAGGTATTATGGCGCTCAAATTAGACCGCGAAAAAGCTTATGACAAATTAGAGTAGCCATTTATTCATTTTACTCTCTGAGACATTGGTTTGCCGGATAGAATGATTCGTACTATTATTTTGTGCTTAAAATCCACTACCTTGAATGTCCTTTGGAATGGAAAAAGGATCGAGTCCTTTGCTCTTACTCGAGGTATTCGACAAGGCGATCCACTTTCTCCGTACATATTTACCATTTGTATGGAAAAGCTAAGTCAGCTCATCGAGGGTGCTTGCCAAGGAGGACAGTGGACTGGTTTCCAAATCTATAGAGCAGGACCGACTTTAAGTCACCTTTTCTTCGCTGACAATATAATTCTCTTTGGTGAAGCCACCATTTGTAGATACCCGTATCTGTCGATATTGGCATTTATTGAAATCCCAATAAACACCCGATGATGATAAGACAACATGCACTATTCAGTTGGCATTGTCATAATTCGAGCTCGTATTTCGATGTAGAAAGGACGTCGTCGACGCGATATTTTATTTAATTTAAATGATATTTAAATTAACCATTTTATTTATTAATTTTATTGAAAATAAAATTGGATTTTGATTTATAATTTGATTTGAAAAATCATTTTAAGAATTTGATAAATTTTATCATAGTTTAGAGTTGTTTAAAACTAGCAAATAGCCCCCAAAGGTTTACTCATATGTTCATTTCACCCCCGTAAGTTTCAATGAGTGCAAATTAACCCCAATACTTTTATTTTTGGTGCCATTTACCACCCATTGATTTTGTTTGGATAAAATTTCAATATTTCACTCTTTTCTTACCTTTTTTTCCCATATTGCTTTTCCTGAGTTTTAATACTTTTTGTATGTGGACCATTCTACCCCTGTCATATTCCCTTGACCCTTTAAGACCCAAATCTATTTCTTCTCTGATATGCTACGACCCAATAAGCAACCACCACCACTTGCACTTCCACCACATCTGACGTCGCCCTCCACAACCCACTGCACCCATAACTACTTAGCTTCATCAACACCCATCATTTGAACACTCAAACCCGCTCAACAGGATGGTGGTACTGTTCGTACAGTTCGGATTGATTTCGATGGGAATGAGGTGGTTGTGATGGTGGTCGGAGGCAGAGTATGGCATTGAATGTTGATGGTGCTATAGAACTATCTCAGGTTTGTTTGTGGTGGTCGTAGCTAGGTGGGGAAGATGGTGGTGCATTTGGTGATCAAAGGGAGGCTAGTGATGGTGTCGTGATTAGGTCGAAGGGTAAACTTGAGTTTTAACATATTAGTAATAATGCAAATGGTTGTATAATCTTGATTAATTATGTTAAATCATTTTTCATATTTTAGTATTACAAAATTTTAATAATAGAATTAAATTGCACCATAAGGCAAACTTGTGGGGGCTATTTTGCACATGTTGAAACTTATGGGGGTGAAATGCACATTGAGGTAAACCAATGGGGGCTATTTGTTAATCGTAGTTTAAAATCTCGATTTTTGAGACGGTTTTATACTCGATTTAGAGGCGATTTCAAGCTCAATTTTAAATCGATTTGGGCCCAAATTTTGATGTAAAGACCGAACCAATCTCTTCCCCTATGATCCCTTGTTCAAATACCCATATACCCAGCCCAAACCTCACTCAAAACGCTCACAAAATCGATTCCAAATCAGCCCATACCCCCACCCTTTCCTCCCCAGTTTTCCGAGCTCCAAAACAGCCCAAAATCTTGGGTTTTTCACTTTATTCGAGCTGCTAACTTGACCCACACTCACCTCACTACCTTGCCCTCCAAGTTTCCCAACTAACCTAACCCAATTCCCCACGAAACTAAGCTCAAACCGCAGCCAAACACTCCCCTAAACCCGAACTGCTCCTTCTCTAGTTTACCCTACTTATACACCTACAAACTCCCTACCTCCTCCATTATAAACCCTTAGCAGCTCCTAGCATTCACACACCATCCCCAAGCAAAAATTCTGCCTTTTCGTGTACAGCAGCTTGTTCACCCTCGATTATCGTGACTAAGACATCACAGATGTTCTGATTTATTTACACAAATCAAAATTTCACCCTTCCCTGATTCCATAACATCTTTCAAATCGAAATTTCATTGAGAAACGAGTGAGATATTCGAGTTTGAAAATCGTTGCGCAATAGCTTCCAAAACCATTCGCTATTCAATTTTACAAAATCGTGTTTTCAATTCAACTTTCGTCGATGACGGCCCCTTGTGATAAATACCTACAATCGATTGCGACTCAAGACTTGGTCAACGATACATGTAGGTTGAGGGTGCAAAAATCCTTCTTTCTCTTTTTTATTTCGTGTTTTTATTATTATTATCGCTTTATCGTATTAATCATGTTTGTTATTACGGTAATTATTTTATTGTTGATAATCATGGAGGAGTGTGTATGATGTTGATAGCTGATGGACGGCCTTATATTGATTGTGGTTTGTTTTCTGATAGGATTATTCAATTTAATTATAATTATGCATCATTTATATATAATTATCGTTAATTATGTTAGATCTATCATTTATATGTTCATATCTATGTTTAGAATGATATTATTGTTTTAGATCTATGATTGTTAGCATGTCTGTATGTTCATTAATATGTTTGGTAATTAAAGTTTGTATTTATAACATGTTAGGTATTTAATTTATCAATTTATGTTTATTTTTATTAAATAATAAAATTGTTTAATTTAAATTGGCATATTTGACATAGATATTGAAATGAATGTATAATCATGTTGTTTATTTAAATGAGATTATACATGTTTGTATGGTTTAATTTAGGTATTCATTCACATGTTGACTTGATTAATTGACTAGCTTATTATGTAATTAGATCTAATTTGTGTTTAATTATTCTTAATTGTGTAAAAAATAACTTGTGATATTTTTCCAGACTTATAATTTGTAATTTTAATTTAGGTCAATTTCGTGATTTATTTCATTGATTTAGTATTTGTTTTGTAATTAACATTGTGTTTATAGAAAACCCGCGTAGTACACGGGTCTGATCTGATTCCAGATTCGTGCAATGCAAGGGTCTGTCTGTTTGTTTTCAATTTCTACTTCTATTTGTTCTATTTTATTTGTTTTAATTGGAGATGTAATTAATCATATAACATGTAAATTTGTCTGATTTAGATTTTCGTGTCGTGTGGTTGATTCGTTTATCTTTCTATTTGTTTATATATATTTAGTTTTATTTATATTGTTTACTAACTCGTGTTGCAGTGCTGCTAGAGTAAGAAGTTTCTTTCTCTCTCTCTTTGTGTGTTTATTTATGCTAGATTAGTTTAAATAAACTCACATGTCAAATCACTTTGACGAAATTGTTTGCATTAAACGATTAGAATGAAATTCACATGCTTAGGTTTAATTTGATGATTACATTCCGCATGTGATATGTAGCCAAATAGCCATCCTTTTGCTTAGTAGACACCGTTATTGTAACGGGCGGGATTGGGTGTTCTTTTAAAGAATTTAAATTAACTTCCTAACACGTAATCTCACACGAACATTGAATCTCTAAAATTGGTTTCTAAATTTCATTAAAAATTAAGTGGTGACTCTTTTCAAAAGAAAGATGTTTTTTTAAATAAAAACATCCGCGTGGACGAATTTCATTTTCCATACCATTGAACAAGCACGGGTTATTAATGGCTGCCTAGATGCCTCTTGTAAAGCGTCGAGACAGAAAGTGAGTAGAGCCAAATCCAAAGTGTTCTTTTCTCCTAATGTTAATGATGATGATGTGTTAAGCATATTTACTTAACTTCAAATTGCTAGCACTGACGATTTAGGTATGTACCTTGGAATGTCGACTTTGAATGGACGAGTTACAAAGGAGAGTTTCGAATTTATTGCTCAAAAGGTTGACAAGCGCCTTTCGGGATGGAAATATAAGAACATTTCCTTACCTAGCAGAGGAACCTTGGTTCAGTCGACTCTGTCCTCCAATCCGACAAACGCTATGCAGACAGCTAAACTTCCTAGATTCTTGTGTGATGACCTTGATAAAAAATCACGCCGGTTCTAATGGGGTGGTGACCAAGACTCACGAGGCCTTAGCCTTGTCTCATGGGACATGGTGATTAAGGACAAGGAAAATGGAGGAAAATGGTGACCAAATACGGGTTGGCGTTGGGAAGTTTTCGCTGATTTTTTCTCTTCTGAAATTCTCCAGACTATTGCTTCCCATGAAATTGTTCAAGAGGATGCAAATGAAGATCAAGTATACTAGGCAACTACTTCATCCGGTTTTTCTTGGTCAAATTGGCTGTTAAAATTATGAGAATGGATTTGTTGCCGGAACCAGAATCCTTTCGGAAATTACCTTGGAGAGTCTGGGCTCCCCCAAAGAATTCGGATGTTTGAATGGCTTCTTCTTCATAACCGTAATGTTAAATTCGAACAGAGCTAGGAGAAATTTAACTGACGACCCCTATTGTGGTTTATGCAACATAGATGAGGAAACCATGATTCATCCTGCGAGACTGTCCATATCTAAGAAGGTATGGGAGTTGTTCCCTTATGCAAAGTCTCAAGCTTTATATTCGACAAATACAACTAGAGAATGGGTACTTGATAATCTGTCACAAAGGAAAATGGACGAGGTGGATACGTGGCCTTCATCTTTCTCTATTGAGGTTTGGTGGATTTGGAAATGGCGTAACTGACGAGTGTTTAATCGGTCGGTGGATATTGCTGTGACACCTCGCCTACTAGGGAGTCTTCGGTAAGACCTTCCCTAACAAGTGGTGCGCCACAGCCTCAGTTGTCCGACGTAGTACATATCAAATTAACAATAAAAGAACAACTTATTTAAATAAAAGTTTAGTCGATTACAACTGAAATAGTTCAAACCAATACAACTGACAAAAGATAAAAATGTCTCATGACTCAGCGGAAGCAATAAAAGAAAAACTAGTGATCATGCCCCAATGCACCTCGTGCTAGCTCAAACATAATCACCTGACAATAGCTGAACACCATTCGTCAACACTGAATGGATCACAGTGGAAACACAATGATCAAGCGTCAGTACTAAAATAACGACATGATGTCATCAACATGAAATACAACATCCACATCACTAACAACCAACTAAACAACCGCCATTCAATTGGATTACCACCTCAACGGTAATCCCTCCGCCAGTGGGGAACCGCAGCCTTTCCCACCTAAGCCCGGTCGACGCACGAGCGAATCCGGAATCATTAATGTGCACATCCCCCTCCGTGATGGGAGTTACGAGGGGTGAAACTCGGAGGTGAGACCCTCTCCCAACGACTCACAAATCACAATCATATCATATATTCACCATCACCATCAACCGTCACAACCACTGCAACATCATCAACAATATCATTATGCAACATCAACAATGGCAATAGCAGTAAATCACATATCAAGCATCATAGACTGAGTAGGGAAACCTTACCTCAAAAGCAACAGCAATTCAACTCAACAAGCGTTAGAATCGCTCCTCTACGAAGTCGTCACCTAATGACAATAATCAACCCTACCATCAATAATCTATGACTAGTACATGAATTTCTAATCCAAAACTGAATAGGTTAAAGATAATGCCATAATCAAAAAGGTAGATTAGAGACAACTTACAACAAGCGAGAGAACGTTACGAAAATCCGACACCAAGGAATCCGAGATCTTGCTAGAATGTGATTAGGGTGATTAGGGGAGTGATTAGAGAGTTAAAATGTTTTACTGAGTGAAAATGATGGAACAAGGTAATTTATATCACCTAATTACCCTAATCTAGCTGCTCGGATTCCGCTTAATAAAAATATTACTCGATCGAAGTACTCGGTCGAGCGACGACTACTCGGTCGAGTACAACAAGTACTCGGCCGAGTGAGACAACTCCAAAGACATCAGAATGCTGGATCGAATTACCCAAGTGAAACACTCGGTCGAGTAAGCTCTACTCGACCGAGTAGCCATACCACTCGACCGAGTAAGCTCTACTCGATCGAGTGTCTTAGCCCCAGAATACAGAGTATTACAGTCTCTCCCCCTTAGGAATGAACTTCGTCCTCGATGTTCTCACCACACTCACAACTCTACCAACAAAGACTAACACTCACCAGTATGAAAACTCAAAGTTACACGAAATGGTACAACACTTTGCTAAAAAGTTCACAACAGTTCCCAATATCATAACGAACCGTACTAAAACGTGACGCGATCATCTCCTGCCCCACTAAAGAAATAAGGTTACGTCCCAGTAACAAACGTACCTGATCGAAGAGGTGTGGATACCGTTCCCACATGGACTCCACGGTCTCCCAGGTAGCCTCCTCATCATTTTGATTTGTCCACAATACTTTGACCAAAGAAGTTTCACCGGTTCTCGTTTTGCGCACTTTCTTGTCTAGGATCTCCTTAGGCACTTTAACATAGGTGAGCGCCTCATCTAACTTGATCGTCTCCGCCTCAAGAACACGAGTCGGATCGCTGACGTACTTCCTTAATAGGGACACATGGAATACATTATGGGCCAGATAAAGAGCCGGTGGAAGTGCTAAATGGTAAGCCACTTCCCTCATCCTATCTAGTATTTCATATGGACCAATAAATTTCTGACTCAATTTCCCTCTCTTACCGAAATGCATGACACCCTTCATTGGTGACACTTTCAATAGCACTTTGTCACCAACTTGGAACTCAACATCTCGACGGTGAAGATCTGCATAACTCTTCTGTCGATCCTGAGCTGCTTTCATTTTATGACGAATCAAGTGCACTTGTTCCACCATATCTTGCACCATCTGTGGTCCTAAGACCACAGCTTCCGAACTATCATTCCAGCAAATCGGGCTGCGGCATTTCCATCCAAACAACGCTTCAAATGGTGCCATACCAATACTCGTGTGATAGCTATTGTTATAGGAGAACTCAATTACATCGAGACGATCCTCCCAAGAACCCCCGAACTCCATCACACAAGCTCTCAACATATCCTCAAGTGTCTTAGTAGTCCTTTACGTCTGACCATCAGTCGCAGGATGGAATGTCATGCTCATCTTTAATGTAGTTCCCATCAATTCTTGCAATTCATGCCAAAAACGTGAAATAAATCTCGCATCTCGGTCCGAAATAATGTCTAGTGGAGTACCATGAAGCTTCACCATATTCTTTCTATAAGCGATTGCTAGCTCGATCTTGCTCCAAGTATCCTTCATTGGGGTAAAATGAGCAGATTTGGTTAACCTATCGACGATCACCCAAATCATATTATTACCTTTTTGCGATCTCGGCAACCCAACAATGAAGTCCATAGAAATATTCTCGCATTTCCACATCGGTACTTCCAAGGACTGAACTTTCCCTTGCGGTCGTTATTGCTCACCCTTGACCTTCTGACAAGTCAAACATCTAGCCATGAAC
>JAOWBH010155258.1:0-20478 GCA_028566215.1 Silene coronaria | reverse complement strand
ATTTGAAAAAATACAAAAATATGTTTTTGATTTGCATTTAGGTTGAGTCGGAATGGATGAATTCAATGATGATATTGCTTTTATATTTTTAATTTATGCCTAAGCCTTGCATAACCATTACCAATGTTTTACATCCATTTGCATAATCTACGAGTTTTTGAAAATTATTGAACGAATAAACTTGACTCAATATTGGCAACCTACTCAGAATTTCTAAGGCATTAGAGCTTAATAAACTGGTGACATTCATGATCGGTTTTATATAGGATGAGAGTAGTACTCCTTATGAGGCATGTAACATCAATTTGCATAAGCATGATTTTATCTCTTAGTACCTATATGCATTCGGGTTTGTGGCGGTGTCACATGTTAGAGAGGCATTTCTTTTTATTCAATTTCACCCATGATCCTCACATAGCCAAAACCGACTTGTTTTGACCATTCTTTCAACTACAAATCCTATATTTAGCCTACCTTTGTCGAGCTAGTAGTTGTTGTTTGGTACGATATTAATTGTTGGTTTGGCATCCGCTTGTAGTTTGAAAAAAAAAAGGTGAAAAGAGAAGGAATATAAGAAAAGAAAATGAAAAAAAAAAGAAGAAAGAAGAAGAAGAAGAAAAAAAAAAAACAACCTATATTATAATGAAAAAAAAAACGTGGCTGTCGAAAAAATTGGTTGACACTTATTTACTCCCATGTATGTCTGGTAGTTCTTATGGGGAGTCCCTTTTGTTGGGTTTAGTGAGTTTTATGCCGCTATGGCATTTGTTTTATTTGATTTGATTGGGTTGTAAGCGGGATGAGTTTTGTTTATTTGGTCGCGGTTGTACTAGCTTGACTTTTACCTCCACTTATCCAAATTGATTTTGCCCCTTCTTACCCAATTACCTCACTTCCCATATTTTGTAAGTCCTCGGCATGTGATTTGGTCTTGTTTGGTTGGAATGCGTATGTACGGTCGGTAAAGATCATTATCATGTTAGATTGCATGCATGTTCTTATAGGTCGTAGTTAGGTGAGCGTCTCAAATCATTTCTCTTTTCTTGCACTAAAATATGCACCCTTTGCTTTGATTGAGAGTTGAGCAGCCCGTGAGAGTCCAATATGACGAGTCTTGTAAGGTTGAGGGTTCGTTAGTTGTTTCATGCATAACTCGTTTGCATTTGGCATGTCTTTTGGTTTTGGCTTGGTCGCACTAAATCGGTTTAAGCATTCTAAAGGCGTAATTAGCTCCGAGTAATTCACCATTCCATTAGGTTATTTTGGTCTCTTTTGTTGCTTATTTGGGGACAAATAAGGTTTTGGTTTGGGGTAATTTGATGCATGCTCAATTTATATACTTTTCAAGTCTATTTGTGCGCATATCTGTACCATTTTAAGTAGTGAAAGCTATGATTATCCCGAGGAATTGGCTACTTTATATTGTGACTTGCTTTTGCAGATATTTAATCCATTTGAATGGATTTGAGCCAAAACCCATCCCTGGAGTCTACTTGTGTTGATCATTGCCGCAGAGCGCGAAGATCCATGCCTTGAGATTGCGTAGGATCGATTTGGATAAGAGATGCACGAGTTAGAAGTTGCTGAAGTTGGAAGAAAGTCGATCGACCATTAGATCAGTCGATCGGCTGTGGGTTTTCTCAAGAAGTCGATCGACTATACTGGTAGTCTATCGACTGACACTGTTCACCTTCAAAAGTCGAGCGACTGCTCTAATAGTCAATCGACTGTTTCCCTATTATTGTCGAGCTTTTATGTTGTATTTTGGATTCTTTCGTATAAGTAGGTTGGAAAACAATTTGGTTAAGGATATCTATTATCTACCTTTCATACTGTAACTTTTCTTCTCTTCATACATTTCTTTGCTTCCACTTTTCGAATCTGAAATTTTGTAATCTCTCCTTTCTACATGGTAATAAATTGATATTCATTCTTTTTTAATTATCTCTTTATATCTTTACTTTCATTTTCTGCCCTTGCTTGTTGTTTATGTTTATTAGTTGTTATTCCAATATTCTCATCATGTTTAGTCTAGTTAATGATCCAACTATTATTGTTATTGTCAGTTTAATTATGTATAGTTAAATCTCTTATGCTAGGATTAGGGGAGCCACAGTTGATTAATGGTTATTAATTAGGTTGCTAGATCTGGAATGATTGCTTTTCTGAATTGTTATTCGTAGCATTTAATATTGATTGATTGATTAAGTGCACGTAATTAATTGATTAGACTGATAAACTCTGACTTAGATCGAGAGATTGGAAGGGGTGAGACCTGCTACGAACATTAGAATTTGCTAGTTGGAGCGAGAGCAAATTAGTACTATTCTAGGGTGAGTAGTGGATTGAGCAGACCTATTCATTACCCTTCAGATTGCAATTTGACCGATCGATTAACCTTGCCTTTGACCGTAGTTAATCCGTAGTGAATCAACGTCCTAGCTACCTTTCCCCACATTTATTTGATATCATTTCTTACTCCTTATTTCTCTTTCCTTCACTACTCGTAGTTTTGTTATAAACAAATTAAAACCCCGAATTGTTACTTAGACAGACTTTAGTTAGCAATTAGAACACAATTTAGTCGCCCTGTGGATACGATCTCGACTTCCATACTGCATTAGTTAGGCCAGTTAGTTTACCATTGAAAGGTGTGTGATTAAGCCTGTCATAAACATTCCCCAACAAAGCTCCAATGGCGCGTAGGCCAGATACATACATCAAAATCGAGAGTTATACACAACAAAGGCTACATACATCAAACGTTCGGACTCATGTCCGCCATCAAAATCAAACATAGTTATAAAAGGCCAAACGCTCCTGCAAGTCAGCGATCTCCGCGTCACGGACCCCGAGCTCTCGCTCCTGGTGGGCCAAGTCCTCTCGAACCACTGACAACTCTGCCTCCAGCTCATGCTCACGCTATATGAAAAGAGAGGAGGGTTATTACGGCATGACACGAACGCAAGAATCATTAACAAATGAAAATAAAGAAGGAATGGTTCATCACCGTGTCCTCGGGTCACCAGATAGAGCCTCTACAGCCATCTTCCTAAGGCGGTTAGCCATCCGCCATAGCTCAATGTGACTTGACGGTCGCACCTGCATTCCAATTTCAAAATCATCAAAACATGTTCATACATGCGAAAAAAAGGGAAGTAAATATCCGAACTTGAGGCTTACCCTCCTGACGACATGCTGCCACTCGGCAAGCCCAGCATCCGTCACCTTCTCTGTGAAGGTGTCGACCGTCGTATGCACCGTCATACCAGCGACCGGCCCAGGATACTCCAATGTATCTGGATAAGCTGGGGGATCGACACCCGCCTCATCATTCTCCTATACAAAGATATCAAATATTATCGAATGGAAATAGCAATGGTTGCTCAATTATAAATGAAGGCATCGATATGTACCACTAACGGCATGTGGGTCAGCCGTCTTTGAACGAACTAGGAGTACTCCACGTCTGGAAGCAAGAGGCCACCACCACTAGCCCCAGCCAGATCTGTCGTCCTCTTCGCAGCTGAAGGCTCTCTAAACATCGTCCGTGGCGAATCAGCAGAGATAACGAAGCGGTCACTAGAGCATTTACGAGCCAAGCGCTCACCCAGATAATAAACTAGCCCCATATATGTCGCTAGAAGAAGACTACACGAATTCCTAGGCCTAAGTCGGTCAACTACAAAGGCCGGAGCTTCCGAATAGGCCTCCCAAGGCCTCGGTGTCCACTAATCCAAAGCAAGGCGATATAAGATAATGAAATAAAAGCAAAATGAAACAAGGAGGGATAAAGTAGAGGAGTTTACTCACGTTATCTAGCTTCAAGGCATTCACCTGCCTCTTGAAAGTGTCGTACGAAGACCGCTGGCTCTTTCGCCGACAGATGATCCAATCCCTCACCACGGGATACTGCCGGGCTACCTCTGCATCGCTCGCCGGGGCAAAGTCAGTAAAATAGGAGTGTATTCCAAGCTTGCAAATGTAAAAGGAAGTTTATTTGAGAGATTTCATTATAGCGAGAGTTTTAAACTCTTATATAAGATCATTTGTAATTTCAAATCCAAGACTCGAGTTTGAAACACTAGTATTCTTCTACGATCTTTCGTTATTTAAGATGAGAATCATTTTTCATGTATATGATCATTCATTTTTTATATATACAACAATGACAAAATAAAATGCAAAGATAGATTATATACCTCAAAAATGAGTCCAGGACCCAACAGTAGCAGGAGTGCTCCCATTCTCGATCAGCTTGGGACGGACCATGGCTCTCATATACCGTGTAAGGATCGTAAAACTAGGAATAATCTAGTCAAAGAGGTTCAAGCTATCCAAGGCATGTGAAAGGTAAAGGTCATATCCCAGAACTGATCTAAGAAAGCTCGAATTAGGCACGTGTAAGCCCAAATTTACTTCGCTCGGATCTCCACCCAAGCCTTCACCAGCGGTTCGAAGGCACTCCGATCGTTCATAGCCATCTCCTTCTCGGTAAGCTTGCCTCGAGCCACCATCATCGTGGTGTAGCTAGAGAAAGATCGCATGTTGCCGATATCCTACACATTTCAAAGGCATGAATATCAAATCGAAAATTAAAAAGAATGAAAGAAAAAAAGAAAGCGTAAAAGAAAGAAAAGGAAGCTTACTATGCTCCTTGCCGCACGAACGATAAATGGCTCTCCGCTGCCCAAATGAGATGGCGACCATCCCATTTCTCAGCCCAGCCTGGAGCCAGAATCAACTGACAGTCCCTACACCTCGTCCTCACCCTCCTAGGTGTCTCCACTTCCTCCTGGATTTCCGGGATGCCCGTATGAAGGACAAAAGCATGCTCTATATCTTACTCGTACTCCATAGAATTCTCGTCACGATCCGAGGTCGAGGCTACATCTCCTATGGACAAAACAACCAAAAACAAGAGCAAAGAATTGGTTTCAAGCCATTTTTTCGAGACAAATACACTCAATGTCGATATTTACGTTCATGACACATTCTTACGTGCCTAAGACAAGCCTCTTATTTTAGGCGAGTCAAAAATTCGGCAGCATTGTGTTTAGAATGTGACCCTCTGCCAAAAGGAAGTTAAGTGTCCCGGAAGCGCGACAACAAGCTGCAAATTTGATCATGGAAAAATTTTACCCATAATCTCGGGGTTCCAAAACAACAGGTTTCATCAAAATAAGAGATGTTTCGGGCCATTTTCGATCCATATAAGCGGTTTTGTGTAATACCGACTCAAGCTAGCCTAAATTTGCCTACGGTGGATAAAAATTCGAAGTGAATACATGGTTATGCTCCTAGCATGGCCAATTACACATTCTTAATGTCAAATTCATATGATAAATGCATTTAGGATGAAACCCCCAAATTTTTGAAATTTTGGGATGATGAACCCTAATTTCCTACTTCAAATTCAAGCTACAAAGACAACATTAAGCAAAGACAGAATACATACCTAGATTGGTCATGATTTATGGCGTGATTAGGTGTGAATTTGGATGAGTTTTGTGAGTTTTTGGTGAAGAATGTCGAAAGTTATTTGTTTTGAAACAATTGAGACAATCGCTCCTGAAGTTCCTATTTTGCTGAACTCGGGCAGCCTCGAGAAGAGTCGCAGCAAGGGCTATGCCCTTTCCTCAAGTCACAGCTCTTACTGTGCCCATTCCCCAGCGTGTTTCCAACAACCGTTTTAATTCTCGTTTTTCGAAGTTCGTTATGAGTTCGTTAGGCGTGGGCCATGCTTCTTAGCAATTATTTTCGAGTTTGTTTATTCAGATTTATTTATTCGGATGTTTCAAGGATCTTTCCTTTGTCAGACCAGTCCTCCGTTCTGGTTTTCCCCAGCAGATATCTCCGTGACAGCTTTTTTTTATCACAAGCATCATATTATTTCCCCAGCGAGAGTCCATTGTCTTCTGGCAATTCATCGGATTTTCAGACTACTATGCACCCTCAGTAAAAGTCCGCTTGATACTGAAGCAAGCCGACTCAGCACATGACAAATTCAGCACAAGATAATTCAACAAAAGACACATACGATTTAACACAGGCAACTTAACGCTAGACGAAATTCTTTCAGGTGTTAGCCTTTAAGAGGTCTCAGGTTTGTTTCTTCTTATGTCTGGCGAGCTTCCTTACGCCATAGCCCAGGTTGTAATCTTTGATTGACCTGCTGGCTATTCTTTAACTTTTGCCTTGTCCATGCCTCAGTCAAAGTGGGGGCTTTGTAGATACCTCATTTTTGCACCTCCCGACAAACACCCGGTGATGATTGGGTCGCATGTTTAGCATACGGTGCGATTTTATGACATTTAGTAAAATTGTTTTCAAGTGGTAGCTCAAATACTCATTTCCACCCCATGGTCGTCATCTACATGCCATTACGGTCATTTTGGCAGTAATTAGAGTTCATTTGGAGTCTGAGTAACAAACCGTTTTCATTTTCTGAAACCGTCTCAACCCGAGTCGGAATATTCTGGAATTTCATCGTCAAATATTATTTTATTATATATTTCAACAAAATACCTTGCCTTGCGGAATAAGGAAGCCGTGTATCTTCCTCTTTCTAAAATCAAACCGTAAAAATCTTTCTTGCTTAGCAGGTAAACCCTGGAGAGATGACGCAGCAGGAGCTGCGCCTCTTGGAAGAGCCACAGTGACTGCTGCGCTCTTTCCTACGCCTATTACTCAGTTGTTCCATCTTTCCTAAACCCTATCTCGTGATTACTATAAATAGAGGCCTTCATACCTCATATTCTTGACGTGAGTGTCCTCCCTTCTCTTCGCTCTTTGCATTCTAGACCACGTGCTTTTGCTACCCACATCAACGTGCTTGATCTACTCAACCACGTTAGTTCAAATCCTTTCAAGTACCCGTCACGTTTTGCATGACCGACCCCCTTGACCACTACATGATCGTTTTAAACAACAACATTTAAACAACTTATTTTCTTTTTTAATTCAAAGGCATCGTCATAATACATTAAATCGAGTCGAGTTACCAATAAAAAGACGTTTTAGTTAAACCTCGCACCGCTAACATGTAAGTCTGAGGGTGTAATTCCATAATTTATAATATTGTAATTTTATTATGATGTAATTTTGTTATATAAGTCATATAAATGCCTAAAAGTCGATTTTTATTTATTTAAAACACCTTTTAAAATTGCTCTCTGCGGAGTCAGCAGAGGAACCGAATGGAGAAGGGACACATCAGAGGATCCGCCTTCTAGAACTGACGTAGCACTTGTTGCGCCTCTTCCAGAGGCTGCTTATCCTCTGGTTCCTCCTCTTTCTTCCTCGGGTCTTTTCTGGTTTCAGAATTTTCCTTTTTTTCCTGCTTTCTTCATTCCTTTCATTTAATTTATGTTTTCAGACCTTGTTTTATTTAATCTCCTCGACTTAAATCATTGATAATTAAATATTGATTGGTTTTTGTCATTAAAATCAATTCCGAGTTCAAGAAGTTCGATTTTCCCATATTGAGTTTCTTCAATTCGACTATTGCACATTTTCTAAGATTTATTTTCGTTCTTTTATTAAAATCTATAGTTTTAATTCGTTCTTGTTTAAGTTTTAGTTTGTAATTTATATAATTCGAGTTTTAATCGGTCTTTGTTCTTTTAAATCCGACTTTTATCACTTAGAATTCGTGTTTAGGAGTCTTACGATTATTTTTCATATGTTAAAATTCATTAAATCACTTACTTTGAGTTGTAGATGTTAATTAATCGGTTAAATTCACCCAATGAACGTAACGGTTTGCAATTCTGACTTTCACAGACAGAATCCAGCTCGAGAGCAGACGCAACGTGGGATGCGTCTCTTCTAGAGGACACATCACCTGATGCGTCTCTTCTAGAGGACGTATCACCTGATGCGTCTGTTCTGGGTTGGCTTTTGCCTCTGATCTCTGATTGGCTGATTTAATTTGTATTATTTATTTATAATAGACTAATATATGCTAATATCACCTAATTATTACATATTTCGAATCTTTCATTCCTTTTTTTATTTTACTTATTTGATTTCTTTTTTTATTTTCTTATTCCTTTATTCTTTCAAAATATCTTTTTGGCATCCTTATGGCATGGATGCACTATATTTGTATTTCATTTGTACTTCTATTTCTCTTGTACCTTATATTTTGTATCATTCACATGTAAATGAACGTAAATTCTGATTTTGACCATTAATACTTGCTTGTTAAATTCACCAACGTAGTAAAATATTTCACATGTTAATCTAACGGATGTTGCATTGCATGCATATAATCGACAATTTATCGAGTATAAACAACGTTCCCAATCATTAGTAGAGGCCGCTATCGAGGCGGTCGGGATTAAGTGTTCGATTAAAGAGCTTCTTAATACGTACCCTCACCCCTTACTTGGAATATTTGTGAACATTCGTGTTCTCGGGTATTACGATAGTCATTCTAGACATAGAATGCCAAGGGGGACGAATTCTTGGTGTCTATGTCACTACTTTGTGTTTTGACATGGCATAGAGTATTCGAACGGTTCCAATTTACCACAAAAATTGGTGGCGACTCCATAAATGCAGGCTTGCTCAACCTTTCACTAGTTTCAAAGTCTTTTAAATCGGTTACAACCTATGATGTGCTTTGTTTACAAAGTTCCATGGGGATAATAAGTGCCGCCGCTTTAACGTTATTCGAACGCGCGGGTGTGCGCAGTGCGGGTGGTTTAGTCCACAAGGAGGTGCCTCCAACCCCTATACTCACAATAATCATTACAATCCGTAGTTCTTATTATAAACTCTTAAGAAAGAAATAAATTTTCTCAAAATTAATTATGGATATTTTTGAGTCTCGAGTCGAAGATTAGGTCAACGAATTTACAAATGTAGAGAAACATGACATGGATTCATATGGCATAGGAACGATCATTTGCCTAAAACAAGTCAAGGTACTAAAACCGTTTCTCGATGCTTGTCTTGAATATTGGAACCCTTCTTATCATGTTTTTGCATTTTCGGGAGGCGAAATTTGTCCCTTTTTCAAAGAGATAGCTGCGGTTGGTGGGTGGGAAATAGAAAATGCTCTGGTAGTGCCACCTAGTTCCTAAGGCTATAAGAACAAATTTAGAGACTTTCTAGGCCTTACTCGAGCTAAAGTAGACCATCTTGTAACCTCAAAAGGTGTAAGAATGTATGAATTCTTGGACCGATTTATAGATAGGAATGATCCCACCTTATCATATGCTGGAGGGCGTAGAGCCTTTGAGTTTTGCCTCCTTCATTGCTATATTTTACGTGGGCACATGGATAAAGATATGAGAGGTGATTCACGGTTCCTTGCTATCGTCGAACAAATAGAGCTGCGCAGGAGCCCAACATACTTGATTTTGGGAGAAAAATTGCTTGGTTTGGACAATAGTAAAGTGAATCGTGATTTGCCATACCTTTGGAGTCCTCTCATTTTACATGTAAAATGGACTACCCTTTTTTTCTTTTTGTTTTTTTAGTTTTTTAGTCTTGTAGTGGTATGGCTAACCAATTGCTCTTCTGCAAATATGGCTCATGGAGAGGCTAAGGCTAATCGAGCCCCTAGTTGATGTGCTTGGTTACCGTCCCCGTTCTATTGTGATGAGGACTAGGCTCTTCACCGTTAACTTTACCCGAATTTGCAATTATTGGAAAATAAGATGAAGAGTGAGGGAGGAACCTTAATCAGATGGATTGTCCCGTGGTGGCATTTGAAAGCGGTGACTGGAGTATCATCACTTCGTGTGTCTGGCTTGGGGTTCACGGTGAACATATTTCTAGAGAGGCTCTTAAGACAGGTGGGCTTGAAGCAGAAAATACCAAAGCTTGATACCGTGCTCCAGACCGCTCTTGCTCATTTGTCTGAAACATGCTGCAAATGGGCTCTTCGTTGGATGTAGTGAAATATGTGGTGTGTACCTATCCCCCTTGGTTCGTTATGGTTATCTGATTCGTACTGTCAATGGACCAAAGCTAGCACTTCTGAGGAGCGTGAGAAGCTAAGGAAAAGCGAATCAATTGATTACAAGAAGCGCGATGCTGCTAGGGACAAACAAAAGTACTTGACTGAGGCCGAAGAGGAAGCAGGGTTCCAAGTCGTCCATCCTAAGAAGAAACCAAGAAAGACTCATCCTGTTGAGAAGATGGTGGTGAAAAGAGATGGAATATCAAGGCCACAGAAAGACCATTGGTGATTAGGTCGGAGATAGTGCAAGAGCGACCACCTCGAGGCCGAGATGACAAGAAGGATGACAAAGGCAAGGGGAAAATGGAAGATTTTGAATAGGCCTTTGTCCTTATTATTTATTATGATATTATTTCGTGTAATAAATTGCGGGATTTTTAGAATCCTAGCCTAGATTTATTTTCAGCATTTTCAATATTATGTCATATTACTACTCATTGAATAAAACAGTTAATTTAGTTAGAAAATTGAGAATGTTCCTCTTATTTATTGTTTCGAATTTAAAGTTGTCTTTCTATTTACGCAAAAGATGTGGTTGTATCCTAAAAAAAGATTGCCTACTTATCCACCAGTTAGGTGAAATCAAACCATCAACGTAGTTCAAGATACGCAAATGAATAAATGTTCAAAGCAAGAGCTTTATAATGAACTTAGGAATGATAAGCATGGTGATTTACTTACTCCGAAGAAATGCAATTAAATTATTTTGATGATATATAGGATAATTGGAAATGTCAACATGCAAGAGCAAAAATGACACAAAAGAGGCCTTTGGCCGTGACACATGAGTGTCACGTGCGATCCCGCAAAGTGCAGTACAAGTTATGGATAGTATTTCTTTAATTGATCTAGATTAGTCGGGTTTGAAAACTCATTCCCAACTAAGTCTGTGATCATAACCGCCCCTCCTGATAGTATAGTTTTAACGAGATAGGGTCCGGCCCAATTAGGTTTAAATTTCCCTCTTGGGCCGACCGGTAAGAGAGCGCGGACGGATTTGAGCACCAAATCACCTTTCTTTATATTTCGCGGTTTAACCCTTTTGTTGAAAGGTCTTCTGATTTGTGCTTGATACAATATGTAGAGCCCGCAGTCGACGTTCATCAAAGAAGATGAGTTATTCATAACTTTGTTTATTCCATTCTGCCTCTGGAATCCGACTTTCAAGTAGAATGCGTAGAGATGGGATCTCTAGCTCTACTGATTATACATCTCCATTCCGTAAGTCAGATAGAAAGTAGTGGCCTCAGTGGGCATCCTAACTGAAGTTCGATACCCCCATAATGCGAATGGTATCTTATTTGGCTAGTCGTGATAATTGTCTATCATCTTTTTCAGGATCGTAATGACATTCTTATTTGCTGATTCAACGACGACATTTGTCTGAGGTCGGTGTGGGGAAGAACGATGGTGTTGAATTTTGTATTTGGCAAACAATTGTTCTGTCTCTACTTGGAAGTGTGACTAGTTGTTGCTGATGATCTCGTGTGGACATCCTTATCGACATATAAGGTTGGCTTGTATGAACTTAGCCACCTGCTTGGATGTTAGGGTGTTGTAGCAAGCTGCCTCGACCCACTTACTAAAGTAATCGATGGCGACTAAAATGTAACAGTGGCCTCCTGTTCCAGGTGGGGTGATCTTCTCTACGATGTCTATTCTCCGTGTAGAGAATGGCCCAGGAGACGTCATTGTGTAGAGTAATGATGGCGGAACATATTGCATATTCCCAAAGATCTGACAGTTGTGGCAATGTCGCACGTGTTTGGCACAATCTGCTTCCTTAGTTGTCCAGTAATATCCTAGACGCATTATTTTCTTTGTCATCATGGGCACACACATCTAAGGACCACATTCTCCATCATGGACCTCCTCCATAACTTTCTTTGCTTTCGAATGATCGAGGCAAAGTAAGATGACACATTGGGGTGTTCTTTTGTACAATTCTCCCTGATTTAATACATATTGTGCTGCTAGGAGTTGTATTGCCCTATGCCCTCTCTTGTCTATATCTGGTGGGTATTCACAATTGAGTTTGTAATTTAAGATGGCTTGGTACCACGGTTCCTCTTGATTTTCCCCATCTCGGGTTAGGAAGTTTAAATAAGCTGATTCTGAATGTCTTTCGATGCAAAGTGGCATTTCGATCATATTGTCAGGCATGTTTATTAACGATGCGAGTTTTGTAAGAGCGTCCGCAAACTGATTTTCCTCTAGGCAAATGTAAGTAAGTGACTTGGTCAAAGAACTGAGCCACTTGGTCTATCCTTGCTTGATAAGGTGCGAGACTTTCACTCCAGATTTTCCATGAACCGGTGATCTGATTGATTATTAGAGATGAATCACCATATACTTATAGCCTCTTTATGCCTAAGTTGACTGTGAGACCGATGAGACAAGCTTCGTATTCTGCGGCATTATTAGTTACCTCAAAGTCGAGTTTGACCGAAATTGGTTGTATGCTCGCCTTCAGGAGAAATGAGCAACACTTATATTTCGTACCCTATTAAGTTGGATGCCCCATCGAAGAAAAGATCCCAAGACTCGGTATTAGTGTACAAAATGTCTTCATCTGGAAATGACCAAGTGTCTATAGCATGTGCATCTTGGATGGGATTATCTGCGAAGAATTCGGCTACCGCTCGCCCTTTGATGACTTTTAGAGGAATGAACTTAAGATCTAATTCTGAAAGCAACAGTGTCCAGCGTGCTAAGCGACCATTGAGCACTAGTTTCTCGAATATGTACTTGATTGGATCTATTTTTGAATACACATTGACTGAATAATTGAGCATGTAATGGCGCAGTTTCTTGGTTGCTCACACAAGAGTGAGGCAAGTCTTCTCGAGAGGTGGATACTTGATCTCATATTCCAAGAACTTCTTACTAAGGTAGTAGATAGCTCTTTCTTCTTTCTCAACCGTTATGGCTCCCATGGCTGTGTCTGTAACCGTAAGGTATAGAGACAGAGGTTGGTCTGGGGTGGCATAAGGATTGGTGGTTTAGCCAGAATCTCCTTTATCCTATCAAATGCCTTCTGACAATCGTCATCCCATATTTTGTTAGTTGTTTTCTTTAACATTTTGAATATTGGTTCACAGACCATAGTAAGCTTTGAGATAAAATGACTGATGTATTGCACCTTGCCTAGGAAACCCCTTACTTCCCTTTCTGTCTGTGGTTGAGGCATCTCAACTAGAGCCTTGATCTTGGATGGATCGATCTCTATTCCTCGCTCACTGACTATATAGCCTAGCAATTTGTCTGATGTGACTCCGAATGCACACTTGGTGAGATTGAGCCTCATGTTATATTTGCGAAGCCTAAGGATGAGTCGCCGCAGAATGGCAATATGTCCTTTTCGATCTTTTGACTTGACAATCATACCATCTACGTATACCTTTACCTCCTTGTGCATCATGTCATGCAACAAAGTTGTAGCGGTTCGTTGGTAGGTGGCTCCAGCATTTATCAACCCGAATGGCATCACCGAACCCCATGCTATAATGAACGCGGTCTTGTGCTTGACCTCTTCGGCCATTTTTATTTGATTATACCTAGTATACCTGTCCATGAACGATAGTAACACATGATTAGCTGTATTATCTACCAAGATGTCGATGTGAGGCAGTGGAAAATCATCTTTCGACCTGACTTTATTTAGATCTCTAAAATTAACACAAACCCGGATTCGCCCATCCTTTTTGGGCACTGGAACTACGTTAGCCACCCAGTCAGAATACGCTTGTCTATTTCTTCTTTGATTTTTAGATGCCACTTTGTTCTCATCCGTCGAAGTTTCTGCTTCACTGGCTTATACCCTGGCTTGATAGGAATTTGATGCTCAGCTATGTCCCGGTCTATCCCTGGCATGTCTTTGTAAGACCAGGCGAAAACGTCTTTAAATTCGTTAAGAAGCTCGATAACTTCCACCTTTTCTGTTTGGTCTAGGGTTGTCCCTATCCTAAGTCCTTTAGGGTCTAGATCTGTACCCACATTTATTGGTTCAGTGTTTTCTATAACAGGTGCCCCTTGTCCCTCTTCTAATAGTTCTTTTATTATGTAGGGAGGCAATTCAATCGTATCGGGGTCAAAATCATCCTCGGTATCGTCATAGATAGAATTGCAAGTATAAAAGCACGAGGAGCAAGCAGAACCTGATTTATTCATATTAAAATTTGCAAAAAGCTGAAACAAAGATGTCATCTAATTGGTGGTCAGAGGCGGTATAGGAACATTCGATGGGATAAGGCCCAGGTTACTGTCACTAGATGACGCTAGGCTAGGAAATAAACTAGAAGGAATGATAACATGAGCAGACTCTTTGACAACTTCCTTAGACTTAGACTTAGACTTAGACTCAGACTTAGACTCAGACTTAAACTCGTCATCTTCGGGTTCTCCTTGGAACATTTTGCCTTCACCCGTTGTCAGTTTAAAGAGCCGGCCTTGGCCATCGGTCCACTTGATTGACTTTCTCCACCCTGTATGTACTTTGCTCGGTTCTGCATCTGTGATGAGTGCTATTGGGTTGAAATGGTCATCTTGAAGTATCATGGTAATAATTTCATCTTGGCTTGCCCTCACAAAGCGGTCTTCTCAAAAGAGAAGGATGGCAGCTTGTCCATCGAAGCAAGGTGCTTGAGGAGTTTTGTCGACATGAGTCGTTTCTTGTGGTATAAAGTAGCAATTATGGAATATTTCGATCCCGACTTGCTTCTTGCCTTCGTAGACCCAAGGTTCGGGGAAATCGCGAAAAGGTTAATTGTCTCCTTCTCTAACAAAGCATCCATTTAGAGTGTAATTATATGGACACATTTGGACACCTTTGTTCTTGCGATTGATGGACTGCATGAGCAATTCATACGCTTCCTTCTTTATAGGTCTGTAACCTAATCCAAGTGGTACCTTTTGAGAACTACCTTCTTTGAAAGGCGGGAATGTATTTTTCTTGACGGGATCCAACGACATGCTCAGAAAATATTATTGGTTCTTGAGAATATGTTTAACCACCTAATTAGAGTAAGGATTGAAGTACAGGGGTGCGAGTTCAGTTTCGATCAAACTGACCACTTCAAATCCTCCTAAATCATGTATCGGTTTGAATGTAACTTGATTATTTGATATGTTTTCGATCACGGCTTTGATTGGTGACGAATTAATTGTGACTACCCGCTCGTCGATTGGTATCTTGTTCTTTTGATGGAGTGTCGACGTCACAACTTTAGAAGCATGAATCCAAGGCATTTCTAGGAGTATGTTGAATGATGCTTCTACGCCATCTATTTGGAAATCGACTTTCCTTTCAACTGGCCAGTGGCTATAGTGAGATTGGCTAATCCCACTACCTTACGACGGGTTCCATCATAGGCTCGAACACCCTTATTAGTTATAGTCCAGTTTGTTTCTCTCATTCCCTGCTTGTATGCAGTTTTTAGTGGTATGACATTTACCGCTGAGCCATCAGCGACAAGAGTCATTGGCACATTCTTTTGAAACATGTAATGGTGATATATAGAGCCAAATTATGGGTGACTCCAAATGGTTGTAAATATTCGTCAGAGAATGTGACTGGGTTGTTTAGATTGTGGGTATCTTGGATGACCGATTTAACCATATCGTCAGGTGTTGAATCAGATATAACATTCAGCTTAGCCAAAGCTTGTAGTAGAGCTTGACGGTGTAGGAAGGAACTGACAATTAGCTGCCTAACTGAAAGATCGGCTTTAGTCTTTTGCAGTTGCTTCATCAGTAGATCAGTGGCGTGTTCTTCATTTGCGTCATTTATGACACTACTGGTTGGATTATTTGTTTGCCCCACAGTTGAATTCTGGTATGGGCAACCTGATCTGGTTAAATGATCAATATCGGTATCGTCGATGATGGCTTCGATCAAAGGATGCTTAGTGAGGTAAATATCTTCAACATCTTCCTTCCATATACCATTAATCTCATCTTTGCTTGGAGAAATGAGATGTGAATAATCCAGAGTGGGTTCATCATCTTTGGTGATCACTAAAACTCCAAGAGGATTTTCAGTGTTGCTTGGCTTATTAGGAGGAAGGGGTAGCCTCCTATCTTCGATCATGTCTTGGATAAGATGTTTTAGTTTGAAGCGTTTCTCAATATCACATCACTTTCCTCTATGGAAATGGCAATAAGCATTACCGTCCAAGAATCTGGTCTTCTTTTCGGGTGTGGGATCGGGAGTAGGTCCGATAGGCAGTATCTTTCCCTATTTCACTAGCCTTGTTAATGCATTGGTATAGGTGTCACCGATGTCAATGAACTTCCTCTCTAGGGTACCCTTCTTCGAAGTTTCCAAGTGGATAACTTCTTCTGTCTTACTAGTAGAACCGTAAGAATGAGCTCTAGTTGTGGTTGAGCCTTCATATCCATGACCTATAGTTTTGGATAGGACACCTTTACGGATGATATCTTAAATTCTTGTGCCTAGGACAGTCAAATCTTTGAAATACTTGATATTTTGGTATCTCAAATGGCTCGCATAGATTGGTTTAAGGTTGTCCACAAATTTCTCGACTAGGACTAATTCTTCCGGACGTTTGACCAATTGAGTGCTACTTTTCCTCCATCTAGTTAGGAAATCGGTGAACCCTTCTTTGTCAGTTTCAGTCAAGACCTCGAGAGTGTGCATGCACACTTGGATTTCTGCGTTATCTGCATATTGCTTGGTGAACTCGATTACAGCATCATTCGAAGTTGTCAGTTTCGTGTGGTCTAGAAAATAGAACCATTGCCTGGGGATATTATCTAGAGCTGAAGAAAACATCCTTAAGAACATCTCAGGTTGGATGCCCTTGATGGACATGTAGTCTTTGAAGGCACGAATATGGTTTAGAGGATTCTCGTGTCCTTTGAATTTTGGAATGTCAGTCATGGTGAAATTAGTAGGCAATTAATCATTGACAGACGCATAATTGCGACTGTTCTCTCTGTGGATATCATCGCCTTTGAGATACATAAGTTGTTCCTCCAAATAGCTTAAGCGTTTTTCAGCTTTTGTAGGCACATGAGGTTTAATTTCGGCATTTTTAGTAACTTCATTGCTTCCACTCGGAGGAGGTTGGAGTTTCTCAGGTATATCAGTAGGTGGTAATCGGAATTCCACGACAACAATACAATTCTCGATCGTTTCGAGTTGGATGTAAGCAACATCCTGACTAGTTTGAAGGTGATGGATCGCGGCCAAGATTTCATCATTACCATTTTGGGGAGGTGAACCTTGAACACTTGCGTTGCTTGCTGCTCTAGACATCTCGTACTGAGAAAGAACCGACGGCGTATCAAAATCCAATCGACCATGATTCACACTTACCCAAAAGACAATGCACAGAAACTAAACACGAAAAAGACTGACTCGATGTGTACCACATGGAGTGTGCGTGCGGCACTCGAGTGGTGTGCGTGGTGCTTGACAGAGCGACGAGAAGACTTTTGACATTCGAAATGTGTTGCCTAATTGGTCGTTATGTGTGAACTTTCAGGGTGTGACACGGAAGTTCACAATAACGGCGTAACGCCTATGAACACGAATAAATGACGCTTGAATTGTAAGGAAATGGATTGTGACATTTTACAGAAATTCAACTTGGTCTAATTTGATTTAAGTTGTTCGAAGCCTAAAAGATTTTATATCTTTTTGAAAACAAAATTTGTACATTTAATATTTATTATAAAAAAACGTTTTATATATTTTTTTTCGAGTTTTTTTTAAAAAAGATAAATGGAAATTTTTTTGAAAGAAATTTGACATTATTTTGTTTGCAAAAGGTGATAGAATAAGACTCGGAAATCACATAGCACGTATACACACTAACGAGCATAATAACAGTATGTAAAATGATAATTACTGGATTTGGTTTTATAAGGGTGGTTGCCACACCAAGCAATTTAACTCCGGTCTGTGGAGAGGTCCAAACCAAACATGAGTACGATCGGTTCCTAGTTCCATTCGCGCGAGTATTAAAAGCTCTTGATACATTCATGAGTAAGCATCATGGTGTGGTTGACATCAATTGCTATCCATCTACTAGGAACAATAAGAATTTGTGCCATCGAGACGGGATGATTGGTCGAGTAGGGTTGGTTAAGAGCCTAGGAAGGCGAGATAAAACGATCTAAGAAGATCGAGTAGTGAGAATCAACAATTGTATTGTATTAACTATTTTCTCAACCTTGTTTAAGTTTCACCACGGGTCATGTCAGAAAGTCTAACGTATCACCCCCAGCGGAGTCGCCAAACGGTTGACCAAGCGACCCGCACCGCGCGCACCCACGCGTTCGGAATTCGTTCGAACTCGTTAAAGTGGCGACACTTATCCCCACAAAACTTTGAAAACAAAGCATGCCATGGGTTGTAACCGGTTTGAAAGGCTTTGAAACCAGTGAAAGGTTGAACAGCCTGCATTTGTGGAGTCGCTACCAATTTTTGTGGAAAATTAGAACGGTTTGAATACTCTATACCATGTCAAGACACAAAGTAGTGACATAGACACTAAGAAATTTGTCACCCTTAACATTCCATGTCTAGAATGACTCTTGTAATGCCCACGAACACGGATGTTCACAGAGATTCCAAGTAAGGGGTGATGGTACGTATTAGGAAGCTTTTTAATCGAAC
Organism: Silene coronaria; assembly: GCA_028566215.1. Taxonomy (NCBI): domain Eukaryota; kingdom Viridiplantae; phylum Streptophyta; class Magnoliopsida; order Caryophyllales; family Caryophyllaceae; genus Silene; species Silene coronaria. The sequence goes on along the minus strand of JAOWBH010155258.1, from coordinate 1,858 downwards.
ACTTAATCCCGCCTGCCTCGATTTCGATCTCTACTAATGATTGGGAACGTCATTTATACTCGATGTATTGTTGATTAAATGCATGAAATGCAACAAACATTGGATTAACATGTGAAATGGCATTACCTAAGTCGGTGGATTAAACAAACAAATTAGAAGGTTGAGTTGGAAATTTACATTCATTACATGTGAGATGAATATAAAAGTGAAATGAAATATAAATTACAAAATACAAGACAAATGTGCGGCATATGAATGACAAAGATGGTATTTGAAAAGAATAAAAGTAATAAAAGATAAGAAATAAAAGAAAATTGGGAAATAAAAGAAAAGGAAATATTTGAATAAGGAAATAAAAGAAAATGAAATTAAAGAAATAAGGAAATAAATGAATTAAGGAAATTTAGAAAATAAGGAAATAAAATAAATATGGAAATTTAGAAAATAAGGAAATAAAATAAATATGAAAATTTTATAAAATTGAAATAATGGAAATAAATTAAAATGACTCATAATATAGTTAAATAGGTGATAATACGAATAATAGTCGATTAATGGTAATTAATGTATACTACGTCGAGGAAGGAAAGGGATCAGAGGTAGAAACCGACTAAGAGTAGGCGCAACAGAAAGTGCGTCTTCTAGAAGAGACACAACACTTCATGTTTCTTCTCTTAGGCGGGTTCTGACTGTGAAAGTCAGATCCGTCGGGTTGTTAATGTTTATTGATTTCGATTTATTGATTGTTTGATATTTACGACTCAAACGAAGTGATTTAGTAAGTTTAGTGTACAAAAATCGTCATAGACTCACCAATACTATTTACAAGGTGGATTTATAATGGAGTTTGAATTAATGGTTTAGAAAACTTGAATTAAGGTGGTTTATATCGAATTTATTAAACAAAGTCGGATTAATATAACAAAGATTAATTATACAAAGTCGAACTAAATATGTACAAAGTCGAATTTAGGAGATTTAGTATTGTATAAACCTTAAAAAACCCGGGTTTGAAAGATGACATAAACCAACTAATATTGATTATTAGCGATTTAAGTCATTTAGATAAAAAGAATTTATGAAAATAAATTAAAAGGAATAAATTTAGAAAGATAAGAAAAATATAAAAGAAACAAAAAAGAAGAAGAAAAGACAAATGAGTACAAATCCGTGAGAAAGAAATAGTAGCAACTGATCAGGCATCCTCCAGAAAAGACCCAACAGAAGCTGCATTCCTTCAGGGAGGCGCATCAGTTGATGCGTTTTCTCAAGCCCTTAGATTTGGGTTGTTCGTCAAATTTGGTTTTAAAGTTTGGTTTTTATATAATGTTTGGCACTGATATGCCACACAAACATAAACTAAATACAAAAATAATAGATAGAAAATTTAATGGGTTTTTACACCCTCAGACTTACATGTTAGCGAAGCGAGATTTAACTAAAACGTCTTTTAGTGGTAACTCGACTCGATTAATGCGTATAAAATGTGCCCTTGAATAACAAGGAAAACAAGATTGTTAAATGTTGTTTAAAGTCAGTGTGTAGTGATCAAGTAGGTCGGTTATGAAAAACGTGACGGGTACTCAAAAGGATTCGAGCTAACGTGGTTGAGTAGATCAAACACGTTGTTGTCGGTAGCAAAAGCACGTGGTCTAGAATGCAAAGAGAGAAGGGCAGACACTCGCATGAAGAGTATGAGGTATGAAGGCCTCTATTTATACTAAACACGAGGTAGGTTTTAGAAAAGATGGAATCAGATGGGAAACAGGCCCAAGAAAGGGCGCATCAGTCACTGCGGCTCTTCCAAGAGGCGCAGCACCTGCTGCGTCATCTCTCCAGGTGTTACCTATTCAGCAAG
>JAOWBH010155226.1:0-11785 GCA_028566215.1 Silene coronaria | reverse complement strand
GTTTATTATCCTACTCAACCTTGTGGTTGACAGTGTATTCGTTAAACACCTGTGATGAACCATTGTTGGGGAGCAGACTGATTTCAGGTACTAAGTGGGGCGTCAGGATTGGGAGCTGGAGAGGATTGGCAACTTAGGAGCTTAGACCGCATAGATTAATTAGTTAATAATGTTTAGACGATTAATTATTCCGCTGAAGTTGTGTATTATGGATACTCAGTTATCCGGATTCTTAAGTTGTGTAATAAGCCAATCACTCTATTATTTATTTATATATAAAGTACTGCGTTTTGTTTACTTTGTTATTCACTACCTCGAGAAATCGGGATGGTAACACCCTTACTTGTTCAAGAATGTCTGGTAAGGCTCTTAAATAATTGAGGGTGTTACAGTTTCATAATTGTAAAATATGAAAAGTTTTGCATCAAAAAGGGATAAATTTTGTGATCATGGAGTGAAGTAATGCTTGGGAGATAAAGGTTTACATAAGATGGTTGAATATTATGTATATGACTACCACTTTGTCTTTTCGTGTTCTATTTTAAATTTTTTTTCCCTTAAAATCTAGCGTGTAATTGTATGACGCCCTGTGTTATTCTACAAAGTATTCAATCTAGCCTTTTTTATATTATTGTCGAAATTAAAATATATGCTATTCTCTTAACCGACTTCTTTAAAAATACAAGAGAATATATTATACTTACACTAAATTTTCTTAGTCAACACATTTATAATTTATTGTTAACATAATTTCAACAAATTCACTACGTATTATAAATTATGAATAGATTAGAATTTCAACATAACATTCTATCAATATTAAAACCATGAAACTAAAAAAATAAGGTTACAATTTGGTTAAGCTACTAGGATTTGTTTCACCAATGCTTAAAAGTCTGCAACCATAATTAGTAGTCATATTTGTTCATCGGCGATCTCAAGTTTCTTCATCAACATTTGACAATACCAAGAACGAACTATACTATACAAATACTTTTCATTTTGTTCTCTTCTCTTCTATTTTTCCTATTATCTTAACAACGAAAAGCTTTGAAAAATTAAACAAATGAAAATAAATCCTAAAAAGGAATATGCTAGAGTTCTTATAAATTGATCTTATTTTATTTATAATGTTTCTTGAATTGGTTTCATAATTGCAGAATATGAAAAGTTTTGCATTAAAAAGGATAAATTTTGTGATCATGTAGTGAAGTAATGCTTGGGAAATAAAGGTTTACAAAAGATGGTTGAATTTTATATGTATGATTACCACTTTGTCTTTTCGTGTTCTATTTGTAATTGTTTTTTTTCTTAAAATCTAGCGTGTAATTGTATGCCGTCATGTGGCATTCTACAAAATACTCAATCTAGCCTTTTTATATTATTGTATAGATTAGTTACAATAAAGCTTTATGTATAAACAAAGAATATGTGTAAAAGTGGTAACATCATGTGGATTTTACACTATACAAACAAATTGAACGAAATGCATGTGGACATGCCACATTGACCCGCCAAACGGGTCAACCGAGTTTGCTTTGGGTCCGGTTAGTTCAGACAAATCAAATTCGGGTTTGCAGATTTCTGCTCAGGTCGGGTCCGGTTCGGTTGGGTCATTTCGGATTTGGTGATTTTCTAATAAACTATCATCAAATTATTCATGGATAATAATTTGTTTACAACAATAAACATTCAACTCGTGTTATACTAGGTCAAGTTAATTTGGGTTCGGGTCAAGTTCGGGTGTCGAGTGGGTATGTGACGAGTTATTCGAGCTGGGTTAATTTTGCTGGGTCTAATGCTATAATGCCGTCATTGGATGTTAGAGTCGGTTTCAAGTTAGACTCGTTAAAGCGGTGTCCAAATCTTTTTTTTTTTTGTGGACGGTTAAATTCTCCTTAATAACTCAAATTTAAACCAAACATATTTTTTTTTTTTTTTGTTTTGCAAAAAAATATCATTCCATTTCAATTTAGAAAGAAAATTACAATTCGCAAAGACTAACCCACTAGGGGATTACAATATGACTAGAGAACACTTCATCTAAGCAAAATTAATTACAAATCCTACTAACAATTTGAGCATAATAGGGAAGATTAGTCCACATTAGCATTCTGACAGCTACTAGAAATTTGATCTTCCTAAAGACAGTAGAGGCAGGAGCAGATCGAGCAGTAAATAACCTTTGATTGCGCTCAAACCAGAATTGATGAGTTGCAGCAACAAGTGTCATTTGAAACCAAACTATTTCCCATCTGTTTTTCCTACCGCGGTTGTGAAAATTAAAAAGCTCATTAGGTAGAGTGTTCCTTGGCCTATGTATACCCATCCAATGCAGTAACTGAGCCAAATGGTACCAGAATAGAAATAATCAAAGTAGAGATGGGAATGGTTCTCCTCATGGTGCTCATAAGAATGCATCTGTTAGCAAGGGAGAACCCTCGCTTCTGAAGATTATGAACAGTAGACAATTGTCCTTGGATAACCAAAGAACTGATAATCTTGTGACTGGAAATGATCTTAGAATAAGACAAAGTATGAGGCCAAATCCCAACAGCAGGAGCAGGCCTAAAAAAAGCATAGATCCTCTTCAGATTAACCTTATCACCCACACTCCACTAGTGCAAAAGATCAATTTATCTCTAGTGTTAAGAATCCCTTTGAAGCTAAAGGGGAAATGATCTTTAATAGTGATATGCCAGACATCGTCATGCTTATGAACATAAGCCCTGATCCAAGAAACCTGTTTACCAGAAGAAGCTTTAGAGAGTAAACAGAGCCATTTACAAAGCTAGGCAAGATTCCAAAATTTAGTATCCATGACGTTGAAACCACCCGCTTCCCAAGGGTATAAAATTTGATGCCAACATTCAAACACTGTTTTTCTTCCACCATCAGGAAATACCCCAAAAAAATCTCATACAGAGCTGGTTTAGATTATCAGTGATCTCCCTAGGAAGTAACACAATAGAGCAACAAAAATTTTCAAGCCCAAAATTCACAGAATTAATGACTAGAACTCTACCAGCATAGGTGAGAAGGTGAGAGGACAAATGATGAGTGGCCTGTTGAACTTTGAGGGTGAGGGTGTCAATCATAGCATTGGTAATTCTAGATGTATTGGGAGGAATACAAGGATATCTAAAAAGGAAAGTCCCTTCAGAAAACCCAGTAGTTCTAATAATCTCACTCTTTATCTCATCGGACACCCCACCAAAGTAAATATTAGTCTTATCAATATTAGCATGAAGCCCTGACAGATGAGCAATTTTAGCAAGGGTCTTCTTAACAGCCAATATAAAGGGAACATCCCTTCTAGTGAATATCATGAGATCATCAACAAAAACAAGATGAGTAAGGTTAATCTTACTACACTTAGGGTGATAGGAAACATCTTTTAGGTTGCAAATTAGTCTGAGGTACCTAGAAATAATTTCCATACGTAGCACAGAAAGCTAAGAAGACAAGGGGTCACCCTGTCTAATACCGCTCTGCATAGGGAAGAAACTATTTAAGCCACCATTGATCTTGAGAGAATACCAGGGATTAGTAATGCAACCTATAATCCAGTCCCTAAAAACTCGAGGAAATCCCAGAGCATTAAGCATGTTAGCAATGAAGTCCCACTGTAATGAATCAAAAGCTTTTTTAATGCCAAGTTTGATCAAATACATAGGAGAAATATTCTTTCTATTATAGCCTTTGACAAGAGATTAAGAGAGCATAATATTTTCATGGATACTGTTACCTTTGACAAAGGCATCCTGCTCATCCCAAACAATGGAAGGACGAACTCTTTGTAGTCTATTTATTGGCTAATATCTTACTAACAGTTTTATAGAAAATCGAGCAACAAGAGATAGGTTTGTTGTCCATGACTGAATTTGCCAGATCTTTTTTGGGAATTAAGGAGATAACAGTGGAATTGGCATGCTTAGACATGTGTTTAGTGCGAAAAATACTTTGAATAACTCGACAATAATCCTTCTCAGTGATGGGCCAAGCAGATTTGAAGAATCCTGCTGAAAACCCATCAATCCCTAAACAGCTATTAACATCCATACTGAACACAACAATTTTAATCTCCTAGTTCGAGATCTCATGGGCAAGAAAAGAGCTATAATCAGCAGAAACACAATTCTCAGAAGAAATAAAAGAAGAATCCAACCTTTGCACCTCAATTTTGTTTCCCTACAGCTCCTTATAGTAATTTTGAAAAGCAAGTTCCACTTCGTTGAAACCAAGATGAGTGACCCCTGGTCATTTTTAATAGAACCAATCACCCGCTGATGTCTCCTCTCAGTGATCTTGGCAACAAAATATTTAGTGCTACAATCAGATTCTTTTATATGCCAAATTTTAGCTCTTAGATCAAGCATATTAAGCTCAGCATTCTTGAGAAAACTATAATTTTGAACCAACTTCTTTTCATCATGTATGAGAGTGGCAGAGAAAGAGACATGATGCAACTGACCTTGACAATCCATCAAAGATTTTTTAGCAGCTTTAACCTTCTCAGAGAGGTTACTATAACTCGATCTATGAAGAGTAGTGAGGGCATGTTTAACATTTTTAGCTTCTCAAAAAATCAAAACATAAGACTCCCTCTTTTATTAGTGAACCGAGCCTCCTTAACAGTATTGGCATAATTAGGATGATCAATTCAACAGATAAGAAAACTAAGGTTTTTGGTAATCTTCTTATGTTCAGAGACATGAATGATTACAGGGGAATGATCAGAGATCTCTGCCTTAAGAAAATAAGCCAAAACTCTGTCAAGATTAGACCAAACTCTAGTATGAGGATCATGCTTATTTGTCCAAGTCAAGTCACAGCCAGTGTAAGTGAGGTCCTCAAGCTGGCAAGAAGAAGGACAAGAGTTGAAATACCGCATCTCCTGAAGAACAGGAGTAGTATTACTCAATTTCTCCTCAGGAGTCCTAACCACATTGAAATACCCAGCAACAATCCAAGGCACAGAAGTGGAAAATTCTCTCAAACCAGTCCATATGTCCTCTCTAGCACTAGCATCATTGCTGCCATACACAAAGCTAGCATTGAAGTCCAATCTAGATTCTTGATGGAGAACTTTGTAGTGATTATACTGAGCCTCAATAGTTTTATTTACAATAGTGATGGTCCTAGGATTATACAAGACCCAATTCCTGTCATTATATTGTTTTTTTTTTTTTATAATTGCAGAAAACATTCCAATCTTTAAAATTCTTATTGATGATCCTAGAAGCCTTACCCTTTTTAACTCACTATGTTTGACGGGATAATTAAACCCTCTTATGTTCCATGTAGCAATTTTTATTGAATAATAGCAGGAGATACAGTAATCTGACAGTCGATCACTGCCCTATTTGTAGTGCATTATTTAGTGACAAGGGAAGAGGAAACCACAGATGGGGATCTCTGACTTAGCTTAAAACATCATGAGTCTATATTCCCCAAAGTAGCATCTTCTATCTCTTTCACTATCTTTGAGGTACCACCTAACTCAACTGGGAGTGCCATGTAATACCCGCCACTTCAGGGTACCCGTTGACCGACCTTTGACGGACCTTGACTCGACTTGTCATGGATATGGACGTTTATGTGAATTACTCTGATGAGCTTACGTAAGTACCCGATCGATTGGGTGCAACTCGATCGATCGAGTGCAGGGTATTCGGTCGAGTGTTTCAAGAACTCGACCGAGTGTTTCGTCGTCAGTAAGATATTTATTAGCTCGGGACCTCCGACCCAAAACATTTTATAAAACATTTCTCTCTCTCTCTCTCCTCTCATAACCTAGCAGCCCTCTCCTTCTACCTTCCCATTCTCTCCTTAGATCTCACCTTGTACTCCACTCCAGGATGGACCTCGACCTGGGGGAAGGGATTTAGACACTCGATCCCTATCATTACTAGTGGCTAGATACCCTCGATGTAAGTCTCCGATCTGTTCGTGAATTCCTGTATTTATCTTTTTATATTAGTGTAGTGATAAGATGGTATATGATGTGTGTTGTAGGCATCATTATGGTTGACGTCTTGTGCTACGTGAATCTATGCCTAGAGATTAGTGAAAGGTAGGTTTACCCTACTCAGTTGTCATAATTGTTTACTTGCATTGTATTTGGTTTCGTTATGATGATGATTGAATTGAACTTGGTGGCGACGGTGGAGGATGTTGATAGTAGTATCGTGATGTTATGTGTGGGGCCGTTAGGAAATGGTCTCACCCCCATGATTCGCCCCTCTTGACTCTCATCACGAGGGGGATGTGCACATTAAGGAATTGGGTTCGCTCGTTGCGTCGAGCGGGGATTTGGTGGGGATTGGCTGCGGTCCCCCACTGGCGGTGCGGATTACCTGTTGCGATGGGTAATCCATTGGTTGTCTGTGGTGTTGGCGTAGACGGTATGTTATGGCCTATATTTGTCATTATATTGATTGACGTATTGGTGGTTGTGGCGTGTTGTGTTTTGTTGTGTCCTGCTGTGATCCATTTGATAATGCCGGCAAAATGGTGAGCAGTTGGACATTCAGGTGCTTGGGTTGCTGACCGGACGAGGGATTTTGATGGAGTGATCGTAGTATAGCTGCCTGTGGCGGAGAAGTCTTTAGAGATGTCTCACTTTATGTAATTTATATATTAGTTGACGAGTTGTAATCCTTACTTAGTCCACTGTAGTGATTGTAGTAATATAAGTTTCATGATGGTTTCTATGATGCTTACTTCCTTGGGGTGTTACAAATGGTATCAGAGCAACGATTTTGGAACCTGAACCAATGAATCTAAATGAATGCAGTGGGTCTAATAAAATTAACCTGGTGTATGTGTGTTAGGATCCACCAACGTATGTTTGATTTTGGGTGAGAAGGCGCCCTCATTCCAGAATCTCGGCCCTAATATGCTTAAGCCATCCACTCGGTGGTGAGGTAAATATGTGGGGGAGTCGAGTCAATACTATATCTTAGTGGTAATTCTTGTTTACTAGCATTGATTGCATGACCGGGTTAGATGTGGTGACAAACTCCTTGCTACCGGAGTTGCTGTGCATAGATGGTGTATGTTACCTGCGTGTTTATGATGTTTCTGGAACTGACACTGCAGGTAAGTGAAGTGATTGGCATTCTAATGTCATCTAGCACATAGTACAGGTTAGGGATGTGTAGAAATTTATTTGAGATGAGTTCCAGCTATATTCTGGACTCCAATCAGCCGTTTCTATGCTGCAGGGACGAAACTATAGTACGAAAAGTCCAAATATAGGAATTTATCGGAGTACTCGATCGAGTACATACTTAAAGACTCGAAAGAGTGAGGGTGACTCGACCGAGTAAAAAGGTACTCGACCGAGTGTTTTGAAGGGGAGGGGCGGCCGAGCAGTTATAAACTCGACCGAGTAAGCATCACTTGATCGAGTGCTAATTGAACTCGACCGAGTGCTTCTAGACGTTGACTGTACCGAGAGGAAACCTCAAGCCTTAAATTACTGTTCTTCTCATTCTAACTCCATTAGTACTCTTCAACTTCCTTCTAAAACTCTTATTCTTGGGAGATTTTTGTGCTCTAGGTTTATTTTTTTTTCATCCTCTTTCATCGTTTGCAATCTTCCTCCAACCGATTTGATAAAGTAATCCATCTCCATTGTCTTGTTTTTGCTCAAACTTCATATAATGTAAGTTCTTGATTCAAAACCCAAATATTTTTAATCGAAGAATCCGTCTTAGAGGTTGATTCTTGGTGGAAATTTGTAATCGACACCCAAAAACCATCGAATCTGAACAGAAAAATTTCTAGGGTTTATACCCAAAATTGATTTTTGATGTTCAAATCTGTCTTTTAAGTTTGGAAATGAGTATTGAATACACTTACCACCCAAATTTGAGCCTATTCAAATGACTTTCGTTTCAGAAATTCTAGCTAAACATCGATTTATAAACCTAAGAAACTTCAATCCGTTTTGTCAATTGTTTGTTACTTAAACAAGGACCATTGTTGGAATTGAATCTTTTGCAGGAGGCCACAAAGGGAGTGTAACAAGAGGAGCCGTGCCAATCCTAACATGGAGCGTGGGCAAACGAGCCAAGAGCCGACCGTACCACAAGTGAATGCTTTTCCACAAGTGATCTTCTCAAGCTACAAGCAGCGTAAGGCTTTCCTTGCTTTAATGGATGTTCCCATGAAGGCAACCTGTTGTGTTAACCACACCATTCTTGAGGAGTTGGGGATTGAGGGGGAAATGGGGCATATTTTTGAGATTATGGGTTTGACCGGCCTTTATCGACTTCGCAAGAAGTTGTATGCTTTCTTAACGCTTGAGTTTTTGAGTTCCTTTGAGTATGATGCGGAAGTGAAAACTGTGAGTTTCCTACTCTTAAACCAAGATTTTAAATTAACCATGGATGAGGTAGCTACACACCCAGGACTAGATAAACCGGGGGAGGATTATCTACCAGCCATAGAGGGTCATAACTGGGGACATGAGTATATGCCCTTGTTTAGTGGAGAACGGTAGCTAACTTTAGTTTCATGCTTATTAATGACATGCAACACGTAGTGTTGCGCATATTCCTTTGAGCGTAAGAATGTGAGTAAGTTGAACTCACATGAGGTTATACTTCTAGCATTTTTCCTTAACCCGCGTCAGAGGGAACGCGTTTACTTTAGTGCACTGGAAATTGTATGTTCTAGCTTGGAGCAAATAGCCAAACAACAACACCGTCACATGAATTGTGGGGCCATTGTTACTCGCTTGGCACAGCGCTTAGCGCTTAGCTAATTTTGAACCCCCGGCCGACCTCGCTTCTATGTTTGATGGCGTCCCTACTATAGACCGAGACTACCTGCTCCGGTACAAGTGGTTATGAGTGATGAGCGACGAGAGTTTAGCTTGGAGAGTTAGGGGAAAGATGTAGATGACCCTACCTAACCTAGAAGCCTTACCCGTGATTGACCATTTGGCCCAGACGGACCCGAATAGTGAGGTTCCTGACCTCCCGGCCCAGCGCTACCTTATATTTGAGGTTCTCCAAGAGCTACCTGAGCCGACCTTGTTACCTGCACCTCGTAGCCGACCTACGAAGGCCCCGCGTGAGTCTCTTGGGAGGAGGGAGTTTAGGGAGCCGATTGTTGAGCCACCCTTCGTACCCGTACCCACCGCAATACCACTCCCAGTACCAGCCATACTCGCCCTACCCAGCAGCTTATGACCCAGGATGCAGGTTAGTGAGCTTTCGGATAAACTTAGTTTGACGCTGGTGATGCGCAACCTCCAGGTGATTGCACATCGGCAGAACATTGAGAGGACTAGAGCCCAGACTATACTATTTGGTGGTCGGGTAAGGGGAATGATGATGGAATTATTGAGGCCTATGGGACGACTACAGCTGTGTGGGAGGCTACTCCACGTACTTACGACTGTCTCACTGGGGCGTTGGGAGCTAACTGGGGCAGTTAGCTTGACGACCAAGGGAACTGGATGTACTGGGGTTATGGTACGGGCATTAACTACTCAGGTCAGGGTGGTGGCGTGGGATCTTCAGCACTTTGGGTACAGCAGCTGATAAGGATATGGATGAGGATGATGAGGAGGACCAATGACACGAGGAGCCGGATAATGTTGTCATTATTATTTGATATTACTTGGGTTATTTGTTGGTTATGTTAGACCTTATTTCGGATGATTGTAAGTGGCCACAAGGCCAGGATTATTGTTATTTCACTTTCTAAGACTATGTTGACTTGATGCGGATTTAGCATGGTGGAACACTTTGTTGTGGAGGATTATGAACTCCGTATTTTCTGTGTTACAATTATTGATATTTCTACCGTTACATTGTTTTATGTGTTGCAGTGTAGTTATAGTTATAGTGTTGGTGATTAAACGGTGAATGTGTTGAGAGGAAAGGGGACGAGTATAGAGTTTTACTGCTGATTCAGTTGAGTAGAGCGAAGTACTCGATGAGTACTCAATACCCGGTCGATTATTTTGAAAACTCGATCGAGTGACAATTTTGATAATTGTCTGATGTGTTCTGTAATCCATACACTCGATCGAATATTAGACACTCGACCGAGTTCTTGCCACTCGATCAAGTCAGTTGGACTCGACCGAGTGTTTACTGTTACGGTCTTCTTTTCCTTAATATGCTTTTGCTTTATGTGTGATGATCTTGTGTATAGCTACTTACGTACCGATTATGACGAACAGTGATTATACATTACGTATTCTATGTGGTGATACCTAGCATGTGGTATGTGATAGGTGGTATGTGGTAATTTTCGACGGTAACACGAATGGGTAACGGTATGTAGTATGGACATGGAGCCATTGGAAGTGGAGTACGGTGACTATTGGTGGGTGTGTTGATGTTGTATCTTCATAATTGTATGGGTGTCGAATATCATCCTGATTACTCCGATCTTAACGGCTTGTAACATCATTTACATGAATTATGCATACGTAGGCATGCTAGAATCGCGGAGCATCACCCCTTTTGTATTTGCATGAATTCTTTTAATACCATAATCTTCAAGAATTGGCATAGCTAACCTCAGGACTTGGGACACATTGTATAATGAGTGAATTTATTACGATTTTATTCTGGAGGACTAAAACACCATGTTGTAACCCTTGTGAGTGAACTTCGGGGACGAAGTTCCTCTTAAGGGGGATAGAGATTATCGCGACAATAATTTCGCATTCTACTAATATCAAACCATCTTTATTAGCATACATTCACTAGTTGTCATGACTTATTCTACCCATGTTTATACATATCTCCATTAGCATGCCTTCACGTGAGATCCACATCTTGCCGCATTTCTACGTTCGTATCATCAATTGTTAATTATTGTTATCAAATGCATATTAACTGCCATGCGTCATATGTCCGTGACAATTCTTTAAGGGGGATAGGTGGTACAATTGATCATTGCATATCGTATATACATTTCTCGCATGTTTAATCTTAGGTCGTCCTACTCATTTGGGGTGCGGAGTGAACTTCGAGGATGAAGTTCCTTTTAAGGGGGGGAGACTGTAATACCCACCACTTTAGGGTACCATTGACCGACATTTGACGGACCTTAACTCGACTAGTTATGGATATGGACGTTTATGTGAATTACTCTGATGAGCTTACGTAAGTACTCGGCCGATAGGGTGCCACTCGGTCGAGTGCATTAACACTTGATCGAGTACAGGGTACTCGGTCGAGTGTTTTAAGAACTCGGCCGAGTGTTTCGTCGTCAGTAAGATATTTATTAACTCGGGACCTCCGACCCAAAACATCTTATAAAACATTTATTTCTCTCCTCTCATAACCTAGCAGCCCTCTCCTTCTACCTTCCCATTCTCTCTTTAGATCTCACCTTGGAATGCACTCCGGAATGGACCTCGACCTGGGGAAAGGGATTTCGGCACCTGATCGCTATCATTACTAGTGGCTAAAAACCCTCGATGTAGTCTCCAATTTGTTCGTGAATTCCTGTGTTTATCTTTTTGTATTACTATAGTGATAGGATGGTATATGATGTGTGTTGTAGGCATCATTATGGTTGACGTCTTGTGCTACGTGAATCTATTCTATGGCTAGAGATCAGCGAAAGATAGGTTTACCCTACTCAGTTGCCATTATTGTTTACTTCCATTGGATTTGGTTTCGTTGTGATGATGGTTGAATTGATCTTGGTAGCGACGGTGGAGGATGTTGGTAGTATCGTGATGTTATGTGTGGGGCCGTTGGGAGACGGTCTCACCCCCATGATTCACTCCTCGTGACTCCCA
>JAOWBH010155215.1:0-11786 GCA_028566215.1 Silene coronaria | reverse complement strand
CTCTCTCTCTCTCTCTGTATATATATATATATATATATATATCTATATGTCTTGTGTCCACAAGACCTCGATTGGAAGGGAGGGGGGGGGGGAGGAATTGAATGACAAAAAGTTACAGTTCCTTTATCTTTTCCTCTGCCAATTATATTTGGACCCTATTTGATCTGTTGCTGCCAATAAAACTGTTTAAGATATATATGAAAGTTGTGTTAATACGACGAACAAAAGAACCTGTAGGCTTTACTGCTTTAGCTGCATTAAATATTTAAGTTATGTGCTCCTAGTTTTGTTGGTCTTTAATTTCAATTGGTACGACACCAGTAATTAGGTTTGTACATTTTACTTTTTCAGGCATCTGTTTATGCGTTATTGCAAGCTGCACATGAGGTTGCATCACGCGGGGATGGAGGAGATAAAGAAGTAAATGTTGTTGTCCAAAGAAGGTAGTTCCCTCTTTTATAGGTTTTCACTTCGTAAGTGTACTAAGCGGTATCTTCTGTCGTGATCAAATCTCTCAATCAAGTTTTGTAGCAATAATGACAGTGGTAGGGTTTGAACATGATGGATAACTTTTTTCGTATTATTTTTATTTGGTGTGGGAGGAGGGGATTGTGGCGAAGCAAGCAGGTCACATGTAAGTAAGGGCATGTTTCAAATATCTGGCATGTATTGTAATATTTTGTATTTGAGTTGAAATTCAAAATCTGCCCAATCTAAGAAAGTTCTGCCCTGCCTCAACCAAATCATATCTTCATCTTATTCCCTTCTTTAAGTTGCGTTTACTATTTTCTACTCCATGCATGAAACTATGATACGTTAATTTTTAATTTAAACTTATTTTTTATGCAAATTGATAAAGATTTTTATATTTGAGATTTTGAATGATTCATTTGTGTTTTAAGTTGTGCAGTATTACAATATTTTTATTCATGTTGTAGGAGTTATTTGCCCTGTTCGTTGTTTCTTAAAAGTGGAGAATTGTGTAAATGACCCATGGAGCTAAGTCAGCTACCTATTACACTTTTAAGTTCTTTTTCTATGAAATAAACATTGAGTTTTAGATGTTTAGAACGAGGTTTAGAGGATATTATCGGAAGGTTTTTAATAACTTCATTAAACACTGAAGTAAAAAGTATTCTTCTTCATGTGAATGGTGAAATTTTGGGATATCTGGTCTAATATACTGATGTGAAAGTTACTCATTTTTGTTGATCAGGAGTGAATAATTATAAGAATTTAGAATAGCTGGTATCTGTTTCATGCCATTGGACTCCTTCATTGTTTTGATGTACTCAACTAACTGAAGCGAAACTTAACTTGACCTTCGCTATCTAACTACACAGCAGAAAGAAATTAAGTGACAGTGGCTCATATGCTTCTAGATTTTCTTGGAATTCTAGGTCCTTGATAGTGAAGCAATCCTTGGTCCTTGCATTACCCCTCTTTCGCTATTAAAAACAATTTTTAATGCTGGAGTAGTTTTAGTGGGTTCAGCTGACTAAGGTAGGTGGGTGATACTAAGGCGTGCTCCTTATCAGTGATTCTTAAATATTATGTACACTGGCTTCTTTTCTTTTATCATTATTTTCTTATGATAAATCCTGTGTATTTTGTTGGTACTTGGGGAGACAATAGGTCGATTGAAACCTGCAATAAGACATCAATCCGAAACCCGGAGTGATACAACTTGGATATTTTGTAGAATCACGTACTAGATACGCTTTCCTTTGAAATGATCGACCCTATTATTTGTCCCTTGTTACACGATTCTTCTTGTGGGATAAGACTTCAACGCTACACTTTTGATTCCAGCACTAGAATTTAGAGCAAAAACTAATGCACTATATAATTAAATTAAGCTTATCAAAGGAGAAAACCAAGTTTTAATTATTCTTACACATAACATGTATATGTCATAATACGTGTATATGAGATAATGTTTATTTCATAACCCATTGCATTTAGACAAAGAACTGACAGCCATTCAACATAACTTGTAAAAGGAATCACGAAACGTCATGATAGACTCATGCGCGTGAAAAACTTCTCAGCTGGTGGACCGTCCGCCTGCCACCCACCGGCACTGAGAGTAATATCAAAGTTGCATAGCACATGGCTAAAGTAAGTAGAATAAAGGACAAAGGATTCCGATGTCGTCCTCCTTTGAACCAAACCCCAACTACACTAAATGAACCGGCGATTTCAATTAAATCACCAACATAGTTTTCTTTCATTTTTAATGTGTGCATTTCCTGGTGTTCTGCTTTTCATAAGTACTGACGTTTTGCTTTATGATGATGCAGCTTGTTACGGCTGTCTGCCCCTTTGGAAAGTATAATCAGGGAGAAATTATCTGGCAAATCTCAACTTCTTGAATGGTTTTGGTCTGAACAAATACCAGTTGTTGTAACAACATTTGTCAATCACTTTGAAAGGGATCCTCGTTTCAAGGCTGCCACAGTGTGTGTGATCACTTTCTGTTAAATTATGCAGACTGTTGATAGTTTGTTGGTCTGCTCGTAAACCTGTAATGTGTAATAAAACTAGATGACTTTGTATCAGGGTTGGGAAAAGAGCGCCTTCTGGGTCAGGTACTACCGGAGATATGTCACTCATTGTGCTGGCTTTGGTCTGTTCTTCAGTGATAACGAAGCTTGGATCAGCGAAGGTTTCTTGTTCACAGTTCTTCTCCATTATCCCTGATGTAACTGGTAGTTTGATGGACGTTCTAGTTGGTCTTGTTCCTATCCATGAAGCTTATCATACTGCAAAGGAAATTGGTCTACAGAGAGAATTCTTGGTTCATTTTGGACCTAGAGCTGCAGCTTGTGGGGTAGCTGACGATTGCTCGATAGATGAGATGATGTTTTGGGTTGATCTTGTGCAGAAGCAGCTGCAAAGAGCTATTGATAGAGAAAAAATATGGTCAAAACTCACCACATCAGAAAGTATTGAAGTGAGTAATAAGTAACTTTTTTATTTGTTTAAATTAAGGGTTAGCTGAATGCCTGAATTGTTTATTTCTTGTTTGCATAATGGGGCTATCTGATACCGATTAAACTGCGAATATACACCAATATGTAACTTTGTGTTGGGGCAATGAGACTAAAGGAGATCAAACTGCGGGCACATATCAAGGGTGTGGGCGGACTAAGAATGTAATCTCGTTTACGTTCTTTCTTTTCCTGATGATATATATTTGCACAAGATTAACATCCGAAATATGGTCTAGGTCTTGTTGAAGAGAGTTTTTAGAGTTTGGAAAAATTTCGCCTTAAATAACATTTTTATTTTTTTGAAAATTATAAGAAAAAAAAATCTTCTCATTTTGTGACTTTCTGAGCATTTACAATAGAGAGGAAGTAACCTCCTCTTAGCTCTCTCTCATCTAAGAGGAGGTCCTCTCTATTGTGGAGCATGCATGCAACATCTTCTTAGAAGAAGGAAGAGCTCCATTTCCTCTAAAATTAGAGGAAGTGGAACATTGGCCCTAGTGCCAATTATCCAATCACAAATTTTTATTTAGGTATTTACAATTTTTTTTTTTCTTTTATTAAATGTTAATGTATAATTAATGGTGGAGAGGAGAAAGAAGAGGATCCTCTCTATTGTGGAGAAATTTTAATGAAGAGGATGTAGATGGTGGAAAATGAGTTGGATGATAGAGAAAATGAGTTGGGCAAATGAGAGGCGGAAAGAGAAAAAATAAGAGGATGATAATGTCTTCTCTATTGTACATGGTCTCATAGCTACGGAGTATATGCTTAGAAGTTGGAACTACTATTTATTATGTTCTCCTTTCCCCTTTTCCCTATTCCTTTTCATCTTATTTTATGCATGCAATCGGTCATTAACAGTTTCAAAGGATAGCCAATTCCAAATCATTCTGGGGTTAAGGCTTTGATGTTGTTGTATAACATCTTTTAATTAAATGTTTTGTTAGACCTTGCAAGAACCATTATTCAAATGTAATTGCTGACTTAGCAGTACTGCTAAGACCTTTGGTCCAATTTTCTTTTGCTGTAGCATACTAGCATGTGCCTAAGAAATATGTGAAGGTAGATCATGTAGTAAGGAATTGTAAAAAAAAGGGGAAATATTCTGGCTAGGGTTTGCTGCAAGTTACCAGGGTTGTCAAAGGTTTAAGATAGGAGATGGGAATTTTTTCAAATTTCCTCTTCATTGGAAAAGTTCCAATTGATGCTAGGTGGTTTGGGGTAATTCCACTTTGGTGACTTGGGCGTTGAGCAAATTTTCATTTTGGTATATTGACATAGACAAAATTCCGCCAAGTAATTGTGCAAAGGTAGACTATCACTTAAATTTCTAAAAGCTATTGTCCGATGCTTAAAAGCTTTGCGATTAGGATGAGATTTGACCACACTTCATATCTTTTATGGTAGGGAAATCTTCTAACACTAGAAATGAATCCTAAGGAGGTCAAAGTGAATTAATCCAAACCTTACGGGACCAAAGTGTAAATTACCTTCACTTTTAGCTTTCAACATTCTCTTTCCGGTACTAGGTTGCGGTTACATGTCCTATTTATTGTCTCAAGTATCCAAGCACTGCCTTTAGCATCAACACCAATTGATGTAACTGCGACCATTGCATTCGTTTAGTTGTATACCTTTCCTAGCATGTGTGTAACTTTTTATTTCTTTTCGACTACCTGATCGTTTTGCTGGTCCAGTAATGACCTGCGTAGTTGCTGATGGGACATTCATTTGCTAAGCCATAGAAATATTCCCTTATTAGAGCCAAAAGAAAAGGCTTCAGGACAATAGGTGATAAACAATCTTTTCCTACAACATATTTCAGCAAGTGTTTTTTAACACTTAGTCTTAAGGTACTTTACTGAATCAGTATAGCATGCTCACTGGGTTAGTAATGTGTAAATAAATGCCCAGTTTGCGTTAGGTTGTTGGATGTTGAAATTTAACTGGTCATGGTTATCCCTCTTTGTTGGCATTGTTGCCAGTAACTATGATTGTGTATTTTTTGTCCCTGGCCTTGATTTGGGATACGACCTAGCCTTGTAATTTATGTGGAGGGTAGTGAACAGTTCATGCATGATCAATGGAAGGCAGTATCATTTAGGTGTTTCTTAGGTTGAAACTTTTAGGTGGTTTTCCGTTACCAAGTACATCTTATATTGTGATTTGATATTTCTTTGACTCAGCTGCAAGTGTCGGATACGACATGGTGTTGAAGTGTTGGATACAATTATTTTGTGTGAAGTTTTCAATTTTTTAAGATGAAGCGTCAAAATGTCATGTCGTATCGGAACGTGGACACGCGACACAACCTAAGTGAATTAACATTACTCTGATGAAGGCTCAGAGTTGCAGATTCTAATGTTCTTTGGTGAAGCTAAGATTGCCTTTTGATATATAGGTTTTGCAAACAGGAGAGTGACTAGAAAACTTTTGTAAGTATGGTCATTCAGTACTCTTAGTCCTCGTAGGTTATTTAATAAATTACTAAAAGCAGCTTTTCTCATTCGTGAAAAGGAAGGAAGCTATGGAAGATATTGTGAAGTTACAAAAGTCGTTCATGATTGGTGCAGAATTTGTTGAAAGCGATATTTTGGTGCAGTAAAGTTAGGGTAGTCCTAGATCCACGGCAAAATATACTAATCCACGGGAATTGGAAACTCTAGCTAGATTGCCCCTCCCCATTAACTACATAGAAGTCTTACATCATGAATCCAAATTACTCATTGGTAAATCCCCATTTTATACTCTCTTCCTCTTTCAATTCATCGTCTTCACCTCATACAAGATACATCGACACCCCATTTAGCGGAAATGGATCCTCTCCATTTTTTTTCCCTCCATTTCCTCTCAGAATCCCTTTAAATAATAATTTCCCCTTTCATTCCTATTTTTCCTTTATTTTTATGCGTAAATTTAGAACCGTTAGATCTTGTCAAAATGCGATCCAGACCATTGATAGGAACTTGCCTTTCCATTTCTTTGTAGGAAATGGAGAGAAAATGGACCGTACACCATTTAGCTATAGGCCTAAAATGCTGTCTAACTAAAACTTCCATTAAACCTGTGATTGTTGTCTTATTAACATATCAAAAATTAAAACCAACATCATGATATTGGTTTTGGAGAATATATGGAAATAGAAATACACAAATACTAATACAAGTAGATAGCTCGAATTGGAGTGAGATGACCCAAATGGGTGGAGGAAAAGAAGCAAAGAAATTGCAGGTCTTCTCTTTTTGACTCATCGACTAGCTCATAGTTGGGAAAACATAGCAAGATTGTGGGCGCCGAGTAAGCACAAGTGATGGGCAGAGACAGTTGATCTAGTCACCATTGGTGCATCATGCATGTTCAAATTGGAGTGCTTTTTTGGATCAATAAAAAAAAAATGGCATATTGGCTATGAAGCAACTTACAAATTACTGAGAAGATTGACAAAAATAAACAGAGCTGAAGTGGCAAAAGTGACTGTGAACTATTAAGTTGAGGGAGGGGCTTTTTAGGTAGAGCACTTGTAATTCCTGGGAAATATGACTCCCATAAAGTTGGGCAAATGCAAGGAACTGCAAACAATTGACTTGCTTTACAGATTGATTAGTAGTTGGTTGTAGTAGAGTTATTTGGTCTTTAGGCTTAACATTGTCTGAAATTGGTTATGTTTTATTTTAAGTAGTTGGTTGTAGTAGAGTTATTTGGTCTTTAGGCTTAACATTGTCTGAAATTGGTTATGTTTTATTTTATTTTATAAATACTTTTTGTAATAGTGTACATGGACAAAAGCAGTTTTCCATAAATTGTTATGTTTTAAATATTTTGGCGGAATGGTATCTTATTACAATACAGGTATTGGAGAAGGATCTGGCAATTTTTGGATTCTTTGTCGCCCTTGGCAGAAGTACACGCTCTTTCCTAGCTGCTAATGGTTATGATAAAATTGACGAACCAGTTGAATGCTTTATCAGGTCTGTCTCATACTAGACTTTCTGAAAGAAAGTCTTTACTAGATTTTTAATGAAGCTCTTGCAATTTTTTTCATTGCTAGTTGACCTTCATTAGTGCGTGCTATTTGTCAGATATTTTGTCAGTGGGTGTGTGCTGTATTATCCGCAGCTCTCTTCGATCAGTTCGTATGAACTGTATGTTGAAGTAAGCATGTTTCACGGTGTTCAAGCTTTGCTTTGATCAACTAATGACGCCATCATATAGTAGTTAAAACATGTAAATTTGTAATCTGATTTCGCAGGTAGTCTGTGAAGAGCTCGATTGGCTTCCTTTCTATCCAGGATACAGTAATACCCTCAAAAACACTCACGGGCATGAAAAGAAGTCTGACGGTCCTCCAAATTCAGAAGCTGTTCAGAAGGCATTAGATGTTTGCTCGCGATGGACCCGGGTCTTCATTAAACATAGTAAATGGGTGGAAAACCCTTCAAATGTGAAGGCAGCACGGTTTCTTTCAAAAGGGTAATATATGTGCTTTTTTTTTTTTGTGAAAAAGGTAAGCTTATATTAAAATAAACCATCCAAACAATAATAAATCCCACCTGCTTTCAAAGCCTAAACAAATCAACTAGGGACTGCAATTAAAACAATACGAACAATACAAATCAGCAGCCTAATACACGTTTAATAGGAGCCTATAAGACTCCTTTCTTTCTCAATGTTCGCAATCAAGGCATCTGGGTGTTGAAGGGCCTGCTGCAATCTACAAGTATTCCTAGCCCACCAAATAGCATAGATGAGAGCCAAAATACTTGCAGCAATCTGGTTTTTAGCATTAACAGAACTAAATCTGACATCCAGGTCTGAGAGATAGAAGTGTCAGACACCTCCTGCTGTACATACAATTAAAAAATAGGTGGTTATGGGATTCCTGCTGCACCTCACAAAGAACACACCCACCCATGTTCTTAAGCCTGTCTCTAGTCAGCAATCTACCATGCATTACCACCCAACCAATGAAATTGTGCCGAGGTATAGCTTCCTTTACCCATACAAAAGGGAACCAACTAACTTTCAAGTGAGGGTGGTTGAGCCATTCATATCCACTATTAATAGAATAGTGATCAGATAACCACCAGCCCCCTACATACCCATTCATCGATTGATCTTTGAGTTTACAGAGTTTCCTCCATGCCCAGCTACCATTTTTGCTTAGGATTATAATCTTCTGCTATTTATTTATAATCAGAGAACCAACTAACTCGTACAATTTATTTTTATCTTCTGCTAGCGCCTTGAGACTTTTCCCTTCCTTAATTTCGTGTTCTTTTTCTGTCATAGGCTGAACACACTCGGGAGTTCCATGGAGGAACTAGGCCTGCTAAAGTGAGTTAATGCTCTTTTTATATGTTGTACAGTGTGTAAATGATGACATTAATGGCCGCATGTCAGAAAAAGCTAGTCAGCAAGCAGTTTAAAATATTCTTATGGTTCACCATTCATCTCAAGATGCTTGCAATTTCGTTTTATGCTTTCTCTGATAATATACCAACTCAAAAATGTTACTTTAGAATGAATCTTTTCAAACTTGGTTACGTCCGGCCTTTTTAAAAAAAAAAGAAAAAAAAACAACAAATGTGACACTCTGGATCATGCTAGTGTTCTAAACCAGAGATAAAATAAAGTCAATAGAACTTGAGGACTAGGGGAGACACTACCTCTATATGCATGCTATGATGCTTGGAATGGTAATGGACAGTTTGGAAGATGTACTTTTGAAATCAACCTAATTGAACCGAAGAATCCTAGTCTCATTCCCCAATTCGGGTGCAATTAACCTTGGGCGGAGTTATATCACATAATGTAAGACATTTAAATCCCTGATACTGCTTATGTCTAGACGTTTTCTACGTGTTAGAAAAGTAGTTAGCGTAAGTCCCGTATGTTTCCCCTACAAAAGCTGGCATGTTCATTCTCAGGCTGGATGGCTTCCAATAAAAGCAGTGGGTTTGCAGAAATATGGGTTTTAATAGAAGCAAGGAAGGGAAGGCAACGGCTTTGAATTGTCCACGCTATAGATGTTCCGGCATAAATAGAAGAGAGAAATTCCCCATTGATTTTGTACACATCCAACCACAGGGTATTTCCATATGTGGATTTTATACCAAGTTTGACTGTGGGTTACAACCAAGGATGTCTGAAGTACGCTTCTACGGATTTGAGCCAACCTGTAATTTTGTATAAATGACTCCATCTTAGGGTTACGGGTTAATTATAGTACATATTAGATTTATTTGTGACACTTAGGGTGATCACTGATGTAATAACACTAACATTGTCAACAATAAGAATTACAAAAAAAAAGTTATTAACAGCCAAATCACATCAGATACAAATTTAGTTTCAGTAAATGTCTTTGCTGTATTCGATAAAACTGGTGTGAATTTTAATTTAACTTTGGAGCTTACTTTAAAAAAGCGGGCCTGAGGCACGCCTAGGCTCAATGCGGACTAAGGCACCAGCTGTCGTCTCAGGGAGCTGAAGGCGCAGCTAAGGTGCACGAGGCGCAACTAGTGAGGCGCACTCTATTCGCATTGCCATGCAATTCCATTGTTTTTCTAAAGTCTTTTGTTTTAACCTTCTCTTCTCCCCTTCTCCATAATTTTCACTTACAAATACATGTTAGCCCTCTTTGAAACAAATAAAGGGACTACAAAATTTTATTCTAAAGTATATATGTTCGTTTGAAAACTCAGTGCGCCTCGTGTCCATAAGGTGCTCGTCTTAGCTCTTGCTCCTTGGGAACCCATTGCCTCAGCGCGTCTCGTGCCTTGTCAAACTATGCCTGGAAGAAATTGCATCTGGTTCATCAACACAGTGGCATTGTAGTAATAAACTAATGATGCAAATGCAACCCGATTGTAGATTTTTTTTTATTCCCATTACATGAGCTAGTTAATGCCTTTTGTCAAACTTGAATTGGCTTATTTTGGCAGGAGTAAGTCGAACAATAATGTTCAGATTGCTGGACCGGTTTCTAGCTTTAACTCTAGGGGGGAGCCTGATTCTTTTAACAAGGTATATTGTTTTCTTGCCTACTTATCTAATTTTCATATAGGTACCCTCGTTAGCAAGCTTCTTGGTGATAGTAACTGTATACCACCCCAATTATTGTTTATGATGTTGTCTGTTGATCTATGGTTCCCTCAAGTCTTCACAATGGTTTTTTTCCTACACCTGCTAGTGAAGATATCAGAACAAGCTTAGCCTTTGATGACTATGTTTCCATATTAGGCACTAGAAAATGTAGAAGAAGCTTTGGTGAAGTTGGAGAAGTTGCTCCAGGAGATGCATGTGTCCAGTTCTGGTACTGGAAAAGAACAATTGAAAGCTGCTTGCTCTGATCTTGAGAAAATCAGGAAACTTAAGAAAGAAGCAGAGTTTCTTGAAGCATCTTTTAGAGCTAAGGCAGCTTGTCTTCAGGAGGTAATGAATGTTTTATGTGTCTCCTTTGGTGCTTATGTGTGTCTATGCACTTCTCTGTGTCCCTGTATTATGTTCATGAATTATCAAACAAACCAGCATGAGAACTGATTCGGCTCAATCTCGACACGTAGGTTTGGGTGAGGGTTTGAACCAATCTACCCAGTTTGACCTAATAATTACAGTAGATAAAATCGTGCAAATTATACATGTGATCACGGATGTGTTATTTCTTGTATCTGGTATCATTTTAGTTTTGCACTTACATGCTGTATTGATGAACTAGGAAAATGATGTTGAATCGATTGCTAATAATGAGGGAAGCAAATTTACAAATGACATAGATAGAGGCCAGGGTGTACTTGATGCAGGAAATAACAACAGGTATGCAATCAGCAATCAAAGTTTCATGAGGACACTAATGATAATCATCATAAATATTAGAGAACCATCTCAACCAAAAGCTTAAGCTGACAGTTGAAGCACAATAATTGGTTCTTACACCTTAATACATCCCCTCATGCGCAAGCCCGTAGGATACGCAAAGGCCGTGGGCTTGAAGTGTGGATAATGCACATGCCAACCCTACCTTGTGCTGAAATTCCACATGTGAGAATAGGAGTCGACCAAAATTTGAACTTGGGACCTCAGGGTCATTGAGGGCCATTGAAGGCTCTGATATATATTAAGGTATAAGAACCAATTATTGGACTTCAACCAAAAGCTTAAGCTGGCGGTTGAAGCCCAATCATTGGTTCTTATACCCCGATACTTCGTAGTAAATATGACAAAGCCTTTCTAGTTGTTGACATGAGACTTAACATGTGAAACTTCATCTTTGGAGCTTTCAGTAGTCCTCGTGGCTTGTGGGCCTTTCTTGTCCGTCCTCCAATGAAGAAGTCTTCCAGTGAATCTTTGAAGACCGCAAATATTACTGTATGTATCATCTTATTATATTCTTTGATTGGTTGATACTTCCAAGTTCCAAGCATTTATAAGCATTTTAAATATGGAAATCCTTTGATTCTCAAATGTAATTTTGTCCTATGATTCTCTGATGAATAAAAACACGAGCCTCAATTGTTTCATTAAAAAATTATTGGTTTCTGGTTACATTTCGATTTAGGGAGGGAAGGTTGACATTCTCAAGTTTTTTATAGCCAACTGCATTGGGGTTAGAGGTGGCAATCGGGTCACTCGGGTCGGATCAAAGCGGGTCGGGTCATATCAGGTTCGGGTTGTGTCGGGTTATTGACGGGTTCGGGTCGGGTCGGGTCGGTTTATGTCGGGTCATCTTCAGGTCGGGTCATCAGCGGGTGGCAAGTCGGGTCGGGTCGTTAGCGGGTCCGTATCGGGTCA
>JAOWBH010155204.1:0-11786 GCA_028566215.1 Silene coronaria | reverse complement strand
CATTTACAGGATCATTGTCAAAAGCTTAAAGAAGATAATGAATTAATTAGGAATTTCGAGTTAAGAGGTGGAGAAGAAGAGGGGATTGTTAGGGTTAATTCTTGTTTGTCATTTAGATGGTTTATGTTTTTCTGTGTTGTAATAGTTTTTGCAACTATTGTGACAAAATTTTGATTGTGTCAAAGCTTTGAGGAAGGATTGTAATGCTTTTAGTAATAGTTAAGCTCAAGACGAGAAGATGTAATATGTAATGTCTTGAGCAATTTTCAAATGTAACTCTATGAAGTATCAATAAAGTGGCAGATTAACACCAAATTCTTGCATCAAATTAACACAAGTTAGTTAATGTCATACAAAAGCTTCCATCTTGCTGCAAATTAACACATTGTCTTACCAAAATGAAACATACATTGTCTTATAATTGCAACAAATTAACACATTTTTGTTACAAATTGAAGCTACAATTGTTGCTGAAGTTTTAATTGTCTTCCTTACACAACTTTAATCGTCAAATCCCAACTTTCTTCTTGAAGTTTGAGTTGGTACAGCAATGCTTGCACTTGCTTGACTTTCTTGATGTTGCATGTGTTGGTCACCACTAGAAATCCCTTGTACTAGTGTTGTATCACGCTGTCTTTTTGCTGCCCTTCTTGCCGCTGCATCTCTCACCTTGTTGCTCCATGCTGAGGTGCTAGTTGATCTGGTGGTTTTCACGTTTTGTTTCACTTTAGTCATTTGAGGGTTCTTACAAGTTTTGACATTATGCCCTATCCCCCCACATCTGCCACAAGCCCTTACTTGCCTCAGTTTTTTTTGTTGCCCCACTACTTTCCTCACCCGCCTCTCTTCTCCTTTTCTTTAGCTTTGGCCTACCAGGTAACCTTTTAAATGAAGGTGGAAGAGGGGCTACCTGTCCAACCTTCTCCCAATCCTGGTAGCCAGACATGGCTGCTATAACATGTTCAAAACACCTTGTATACATGGCTTTTGTATAAGCCTCATGAACATAGGCAAGCACTTTCTCTCTTTGATCCATTATGCAAACTATGGCATGTGGACATGGCAAACCAGTTAGCTCCCAGTTCTTGCAAGAGCATTTCCTCATTTCCAAATTTACAGCCTTTTGAGCCCCCCTAAGAGTTACCTCATACTCACCATTTATAGAACGGACAAAGCTACATAATCTGCATTCATTATCAGCCCATTGTAGGTACTTAGTTACTAATGGCATTACTCTTCCCTCATAGCCTACAACACCAACTCTTTTGTCACAATGTTTCTTCGTAACATACCTTCTTATCCACTCCATTAGGGTTATTATTGGCTTATCCCTTGCTTCTTTCAGGACAGCATTGAAAGACTCACACATATTGTTCATTAAAAAGTTGGTCTTACTTGTAGTGGAGAAGGCATGCCTTGACCAATGTTTGGCAGGAATTGATGTCAGATAAGCATGGCCTTGGTGCTCAAAAACTTGATTCCCTCCAATTCCCTATTGAACTCTACAATGGAAGTGGCTCTACAGGCTTTCCAGAAGGCTTCTTTATAAACAGGCCCACTAAATTGTTGCTTGAAATTTGCCCAAATATGCCTTACACAAAATCTGATCTCAGCCTTAGGAGTGACAATGTTGAAAGCCTTCAGTAGACCCTGATATTACAGAAACAAAAAAAAAACACAACTTACAACAGTAAAATAGCTTACAACAATTGTTACAAAAGATTTGAACAAATAAAAAGATAAGAGTTAATTACTAACCTTCTGTCTATCAGACATTATTGTTAACCCAGCACCATCCTCCTTCTCTAAATCTTCCATAAGAAGACTTAAAAACCAAGTCCAACTTTCTCTATTTTCAACCTCTACAACAGCCCATGCAACTGGGTATATGTTGTTGTTTGGATCCATAGCAACTGCTACCAAACACATCCTAGGATATGCCCCTTTTAAATGACATCCATCAACACCAATGAAAGGTCTACAACCGGTTAAAAACCCAACCTTACAAGCCTTTAAACAAACATACATTCTTTGGAAAAGTGGGGGAGAATTCTCAACATTTTCAACAACAACAATAGCTGTTGAGCCTGGATTATACTCTGTCAAAGCAGCTGCATATTCCCATACTCTACCATATTCATCATCCCCATCACCATAAATCATCAGTTTAGCTCTTGCCCTAGCTAATCAGTCCTGAGAATAACTGATATTTACTCCTATATCTCTATAAACACGCCTCACAAACTTACTTAACAGCCAAGTAGGATTCTCCCTCCAATCTTCTAGATATTTTTCAGCTAAATATTGAGAAGATAGTTTCTTGGTATAACCTTTGAAAGAGCAAGAATGCTTCAAATTCATTGTTCTAATAACTATGTAATCTTCATTTGGCTTCTTAGTAGCATACATTCTAAATGGACAGAGATTTTTTTTACAAATACACTTGATTTTAGCTCTAACTTTGTCCCATTCACACTTACATTTGTATCTGCAGTAACATGTTACTTTTGTACTACCAATGTGTAAGAAGTAGTAATCATACCTGTTCTCTATAGCATGTACCCTTAAGGCTTGTCTTAGTATTTCAACTGTAGAGAACTTCAACCCAACATCCAACTGAACTTTTCTTTTCAGATCAGTATCAGGATTGAAAATATTATACCCATCTCCCACCTCATTATCTGAACCATCTAAGCTTCTCAAATCATCAGACTGGCCTTCTTCTTCCTCTAATGCCCCAACAAAGTCAACTAGTATTTTACCCTTTCCCTTACCCTCCTCTTCTTGCCTTTCAAACAACTCTTCAGCTATCAAGTCTTCTTCTTCTGCCTCAAAATCTGAACCATCAAGCTCAGACTCCTCTTCACTTACATGAAAATCTTCCTCCAACTCTTCTTCATCTACCACAGTATTCCCCTTCTCCTCTACCACCTTCTTTTTCCCTCTTGCTTTCACTGTTTTTTTTGTATACTTCTTCACTTCTTTCTTTTTACTCTTCTTATTCACTAATGTCTTTTTACCATTTCTCTTGTCTTGCACCACAGTCTTTCCTTTGTCTTGTACCACATTCTTTCCTTTCCCCTGTACCACAATCTTTTCTTTAACCCCTAATTCCTCCACCACAGACCTACCCACAATAGATCCACTTGCAACAGAACCACTCTTAGTAGATCCACCTACCAGAGATACACTCCCAACAGTTGTCCCCTTCCCTTCTTTGACACCAACAAACAACTCAGATTCCCTAACTTTTTTTACAGCTCTTCTAATTGGTAATTTTGAAGGAATTGGTTGGTTTAAAGGTGACAAAATAGTCTACAATGGTTCTATGACCAGGGGCTCAATCACCAAAGGCCCCTCATAAGGAATGGGTTTTTTCACTCTTGGGCTTTTTCTTAAAGGAGTTGGATAAATGGGTTTCAATTTAGGGCTTGACTTTTTGGGCTGTCCAACTTTTGTCCTAAAATTGAAGTTCAAACTCCTACTGTTATGACTTGGAACATTTGCAAAGGGCATAGGGCTTGTAGTCACAAACAAGTCTACCTTATCATCTTTATCCCTTGACTTTAACACATCACTCATATCCTTATCACTAAGTATAATTGTCCTACCAAAATCATTACTGAATCCATACTTTCTGAACCATATAAACACACTTACATTCTGACCCACTACCTTTTTTGCTTCGGTTACCATCATGTAGTAACTCAATTTAGTACTCAAAATATCAGTCAGAAGTATAAGTACTCCATCAGTATACTGACTTTCCCCATTAACAATTTCAAATTTACCACCACAATGAAGCCTAACATCAATTTTATAAAGATTCTCCATCCTATATAACAAATAGCCACAATAATTAGCTAATCATACAACTTTAAGCATAATTAATTAATAAAGGCTATAACTTTCAATATCAATTTAAATTTCGCAAATTAGGGTTAAATTAATAGTGCTTCAATAAATAATTAGGAATAAAAATCAAAATCATTTTTATTAGGGTTTAATTATACTAATACATTATTTGTAAACAAAAAGTATTAATAATAACCAATTAAATTTCACTAAACAAGAACAACGTACCTGTAAATGGAATTTGCAAGGATGAAGGTGAAAAAAAATTGCTAATCTGGGTAATATAGGTAGATAAGCATATGTGATTTACACGAAGTAATAGTTGTAGTATGATTAAGTATTATAAATTAATAAGATTTGATAGGATGTGAGTGTGATTTTATCCCCAAATTATGTTTGCTACCCAGTATATTGTGTTTGTGAAGAAGGTAAGATGATGAATGCAGAATGAGTAAAGTAAAATACGAGAGGCTTATGTTTAATGAGGGGCATAAGAGTCTCATCAAGTCAAAATTTGGGGTATTTTAAGATTTGGTGGTATAATCAACCCGAACCTAACAAAGTGGTAGTAGTTTTTAAGTCAAAAGTATTTTGGTAGTAGTTCTTAAAAGTTGGATTATAGTAGGTAGTAGTTATCAAATTACCCTTAAAGATATTCTAGTATATTTTTGTGATGGGTGTGGCCGTGTGGGTTCCACTAGAATTATCCTAGTAGTATTTAGTCTTCTATGCTTAGTTTTGTACGAGAGTATTGTGCGTGAGTTTTTGGTGGCTCTTAATAAGGTCATGTTCTTTTTGGCTTAATTTCAGCTCATGTTAGTTGTAGTAAGTTCTATTTCGTTTAGTTTAGAACAGTTTTAGTCAGTTACGTTGAGTTTATCTTTTCACAAAATTAACTCTTATTTTAACTATATTCACTTCAGTCCAACTCCATTCAATTTAGTTCAATTAAGCTCGGCCCCATTTAATTCTGTTTAGCTCGTTTCAGCCGAAAAGAATAGGTCCCAAGTCCTATTTCTTATTTTAGCCTAGATATTTTATTTTGGGTGAAATAAAATTATGTAAGGACCCAAGTTTTATTCTAGATTAATTAAGAAAGATTTGAGAACACAATTTGCGAGGTTCCTTCTGAAAAAGAAAATTCAGTTTGTTCCGGACTCTTATTATTGGGGTTCTATTCTTTGAAGATCGGACGAGTTTGTTTGGATCTTGGTTGACCTCAAGATCATTTGTCCTTCGTCTTATTGGTGAGTTCTTTACGGGTTGAACATATGCAAAATTAGAAGGAAGTTCAACAAATGATGCAAAGATAGATGTAGAGGCAGTCTTGGAGGAGAAGGCTCATTCTTTGATTATGTTATGTGTATCTGATAATGTTATGGTTGAGGTTGTCGATGAGGAAACTGCTATAGGTTTGTGGTTGAAGTTGGAATCTTTGTATATGCAAAGGCACTAACCAACAAGTTGCTTCTCAAGCAGCCATTGTTCGGTCTTCGTATGCAAGAAAGTACGTCTCTCGAGAACCATCTAGACCGTCTTAACTCAATTTTACTTAACCTGCGTAATTTAGATGTTAAGGTAGATGATGAGGATGCTGCCTTAATTTTTTTGGGGTTTCTTAACCAAATTCGTTTGAGACTTTTGTGGACTCCTTTGTTGTTGGTAAAGATTCTTTGAACTTAAAGGAGGTGAGGTCAGTGCTTCACACTAGAGATTTGTGACGAGTAGCGTTGGGTGGCGTTGTAGACAGTAGTCATGTGGGGCTTGTTGTTAAAGATGAGGGTTCTAGCAATTAGTAAAGCCAAGTCTAAGGATAGTCCTCGTAAAGGTGTCTGCATCAGTGTCCTAATAAGTTGAGGGAAGCTGATGTTAGATTCTGTTGTTACACAAAATGTCGTCAAATATGATTTCGAGGAAGATTATGCTCTCGTTGTGTTGATGTTGTTCCACGTTCTTCGAATACTTGGATTTTGGATACGAGATGTGTTTATTATATGTATCCTTTTAGGGAATAATTTGATTCTTATGATACTTCACGTGGGGTCAATGTTGTCATGGGCGACGGGTCTATCTGTGAGGTGCTTGAAGTTAGGATTGTTCGGGTTAGGATATGTGATGGTACTGTTGTTTTCCTAGAAGGTGTTATGCATGTTCCATGTTTGAAGAAAAACCTTGTATCGCTTGGAATGCTAGTCGATTAGGGCTATAGTTTTCAAGGTTATATTATGGTGGATCTTTCCGTGTTGGTAATTGTTCTTGTGTTACTTGGAGAGTGTTAAGGAAGGTACTGTTTACGTCCTTCGAGGCACTGTGTTGACTGTTGGCATCAGGTAGTCATTCTTCTGTCTCTCTCGAGTCTAAGTTGGGGCATATATAACTTAGATATTTGAACGATGAATCACATCCAATTTGGGTCACATGGTGATAATCTGGAAATTTGTATTTGATTATTAGCTTAAGTGAGGATAGTAGTGTTGACGGTATGGTAGAGTCTACTCCGGTACCAGTCAAGCTACAAGGTTCTCAAGACAAGCTATCAAATTTTGTCTCTTCGGCTCAATGAGGCGGTCTGCGCCTCGTGAGGTGGGGCGGTTTGGGGTTCTTGGTGGAGCTGTTGTGGCTTTTGAAAGAGAGTTGGTGGAACCTTGTAAGGGGTCAATTTTTGAAACTTTGATGGGATTTTGTTCTTTGAAGCTTTTGGGTTCGACTTGCTAGTCCAACATTTGTATCTTTGATGGAGGTAATTTGTGGTCGCTTAGAATGTTGTTTTGTTTGGTTTCGACTTGAGTTTTGTTGTCGTGGTGTAGGCATATTTGTGGTGCTCATGACACCTAGTATACTCAACTGAGACATTTGTTTTTGTTCACGGCGTTTGTGTCCTTTTGGACAATTTAGTACGACGGTACATCTGGCCATGATATATATATGAAGGAAATTTTGTTTTGGGGTCTTGTGTGTGTTGTTTTTCGTATATCGTTCCATCATAGTGACATTTGGTATCTCATATATTTGTGTCGGCATTTGGTAGCTTTTGTCCTCTATGGAGTGTTCCTACATTTGGTATAAAGATATATTAGGTACTTAGTAAGTTCGATAGTCGCAGCTTGCTACATTTGGTACTTTGTGCATTTGGTCACGTTTGTTGCACACTTGATTCATTTGTCCATTTTGTGGATTGTTTTCAAGTCAATGTGGAGACTACTGGGACAACTAGTGACTTGAGAATAGACTGTATTGAAGCTGATTTGGGTTTGGTACTTCTTAGTTTGGTTTCTTGTTTGGATAATTCAAGTCAAGGTGGAGATTTGTTAAGAATGTGAGTCATGAATTTGTGTCGAAGACAAACTAAGCTAAGGTTCATAAAAAGTGAAATAAGCAAAGGAAGAAATTGGGTTAGAAATAAGAACATATGTCAAAAGAAGACTGTGGCCCAGAGAGTGAGCAATTCTCTACGGGTCACATGCATCACTGAGATCAACGCTCGAAATTGGTTGATTACGTGTTGTTAGTCGACTTTGTTTATGTTTCTTGCTAGAAATTAGTCATATTTCTTCTTTTTTTTTGCCTAGATGTTTTATCTTGGGTGGAATAAAATTATTTAAAGACCCAAGTTTTATTCTAGGTTAATTAAACAGAGAGATTTGAGAGCACAATAAAAAAGGTCGATTTGGGAGGTTCCTTCTGAAGAAGAAAACTCAGTTTGTTATAGGCTCTTATTATTGGGGTATCGTTTGTCCTTCGTCTTATTGGTGAGTTCTTTGCGGGTTGAACTGAATTTGGTTAATCTCTTTTGTTCCTTTGAGACTACTATATTTTGTTGGTTGAATACTTTTTTACTCTTAGTAGCGCGTGTGTACAACTCTACTGTTGTACTATTTTCTCCACAATAGTGAAATTTGATCTCCTCACAGAACGGACACAGCTAGTTATTTTGCTGGTGAACCACTACAAGTGAATGTGATGAGCTATGCATGAGTAGTGTTGTTAAATTCATGTTCAACATCATAACTACAATGTAAAAGTCTTACGACAAGTGCACTAATGTCATTTACATTTCATTAATGTTGATTGTACCAAATAACTTACAAAAATTGTGCAAAGTTCATAATTAGCGAGAATATCTCGTATATCCAGTATTCACCATGCTATGCAAAAAACTTGTACTACTAGATTGATGTGATGATGGGTGATATTTTACAGTAGTGATCAGGTTAAACTCAAAACAAAAACAAACATAGAGGGGGAAGAATAAATTTAATTTCTATTAGCCTCATTGCACTTTCTGGGATTAATAAGGCCCAGAAAAGTCTCATTGTCTCCATATTCCAAGCAAAATATTCCGCTCCAACAAAGTAAAGATTTGGTCCCTTCAGTCCCCTCTTTTTCTCTCCAAGAAGATATGATCTCTAAAGAACATTTTGACTATAATTTCTAATTCCAAATACTTTGTGAGAGAAAATAAACTTCATATAGAGGCAATTCATTTATAAATTAATGCCTAAGTCATATAAAGTGGTCGATATTTTTTCATGGTGTTTCCATGCCAGAGTGTATATCAAGTTGCTAAGTGAAACGACACTAAAGCTGCTGTAAAGATACTCGGTAAGGAAAACTATACTGACCTGCTAGAAAGCATGTGTTCCACTAAACCTCCCACTTTAGCGTCTTTTTTTTTCCTGTTACTGGAAAACTCAATATACGTTTTATCTAGCTCATATAAGAACAGTTCACAGTTCTTAGTTACAATACTTGTTGATGAGAATTGGAAATAAGGTTTAGTTGTACTTTACTAATTTTCTGTAAATCCCATACTTACATTTGGGGCAAAAAAATACGCTTAAGCACCCTTTCACTACTTGCTTCCTTTTCTTGTAATTATCGACGACAATTTGAATTCAGTACTATATCTCTATCTATGTGCCTAAGACGTGTTTTTTATCATCAGTTTTTAATTGGTAGCTATAAGGAGGATTTCAGGATAACGTACAAGGAAGAGCATCCTGATTCCAAGGGTATTAAGTAGCTTGCTAAGGATGCTGAAGCTAAGTGCATGGCCATGACTGATGAGGTTTCTTCTCATCCCAACCTATACGCCCTTTGCAATTTCTGTAGCTATTAATTTAGTTGATTTCCGATGTTGTTTTTAATTATTGCGGATTTACTGTGCAGGAAAAGAAACCTTATATGGACATAGCAGTGCAACTGAAGGTGGGGCATGAGAAAGCCATGGAGGATAATGCTTAAAAAGAAGAAGAGTTATGCAGATAGTTTTGACTTGCCTATGAATATGATACAACTTTTTTTTTACTAGTAAACCTCGTGTATTCAATGTCTCACACAAATTCTTTGTTGTTCATTGATTAGAAAACTAATGATGTGGAAGCCATGGAATTGCGATGAAGATGCATAGGTCTTTGGACAAGGAACCTGGAAAATGTCGAATTCAAAGTATTTTTGGATTATCAGGAGTTGTAAATTTTGACTCTTAAGTAGTAGTTATAATTGTTGACTGACACTCACCTTATGAAACTCTTTTGCATATTATTATAATTATAAAGTCCTTGCTTGGCCAAATGTTTGACAGTAGTTTTTTTGTTTGTAAGTCGTATTATCGTGTATTGGTACAGATTCTGGATTCAATGAATAAATGATAAGCTTTTTTGTTGGAAATTTCACGTTACATTTTTTTATCTGATTTGCCACTTTTGATGGATGTTTGCACTTTGAATAGTGTTTCGTACTTGTATTGCTTTGCTTAACATGATGGTGAGGAAAAAAAAACTCTTGTTAGGATTGTCCCAATAGTAGTCTGAGGGTTGCAGTGTTGTATTTGCCATCTGTTTCCAAATGTGTATAATCTGGTGGTTAATCTTTGGGCTGTTTATTGTTTAAATTATGTAGCTATCAATGATTTTAAAGAGTTGAAGTGCAACTGAAGAGAACTTGAACGAGAGTTTACCTGATGCGTTACTGCAATGGTCACTGGTAGTGGTCGCTATGGTGATGGACATGAATAGAATTCGAAATTGTGTTCACCACATTAAAGGGGACATTCTTGCTTTCTTGTAGGTCGTTAACATCAAACATGAATGTATGACACATTTAAGAGTAGTTCCTAATTTCTACACTCTTGCATGGATGGTCTACACTACTACAATATCTTACATTTGATGGCTAAAGATTTTGTTACTGTCAACGAGTCAGCAATGAAGTATGTCATGGGGGTAATGCTAAGAAAATGAAGGATCCAATTTTCCTAAAGTTTTTAATTGTTGCTTACTTGCTTTCTTATGGTTTCGAGCGGAGCGAGAGGTATTGATGTTGGCTTACATTCTTAACGATGTTTATTATCAGTTGATTTAACGGCCTCTAGCCCTCCATCGTTCCATCCTGTTATATTGATTATTGGCACGGTCTATGCTTTAGTGGCACCGTAATTTCACGTTCTATTTTGCGGCAGTTGTTATCTTATTTCTCTTATTAGTTGACAATTAGACATAGTGTTTTCAAGAAATATAGTCAATTGTATAATAATTATTATGCTCATTTCCGCTATATACAGGACTATTTCCATTTCTGTTAATATAATTCTAATTTACCTAGGCTTAACATTTTACCCAAAAAAGTGCTTTAAGTACTTTACATAAATGACTTTCTTACGCGCCTTTTTTTTACAAGTCTGTCTTGCATGTAGTATAATACGGAATAGCCAGGTGAAAAGCAGTTTCAGTTAATGGATGCCCCCTAATGAGGTGGGTTGAACGATTAACAAAATTAGGGCGCCGCACAAAATGCTTTTCCATTTCTATTTCTGTTAATATAATTCTAATTTACTTAGGCGTAGCATTTTACTCAAGATGTGCTTTAAGTACATAAATGTCTTTTTTTTAACGTGGTTGTCTTGCATGTAGTGTATCCTGGAGTGAACGGCATATTCCATTTATATTTCGATGCCCCTAACGAGGTCATTGAACGATTAACCAAATTGGGGTGCCGCGCCCGTTAG
Source organism: Silene coronaria (assembly GCA_028566215.1). Taxonomy (NCBI): domain Eukaryota; kingdom Viridiplantae; phylum Streptophyta; class Magnoliopsida; order Caryophyllales; family Caryophyllaceae; genus Silene; species Silene coronaria. The sequence continues at coordinate 925 of JAOWBH010155204.1, read as the reverse complement.
GGCGCTGCACGACAACTAGTTAAAATAAAATTTGTGGTAAGTGTAAAAAACAGTGGCTTGTCCATGATTATAACTTTAATATGTTTCCTACTATGATTATTTAGATCAAGTGTCAAGGAGTTGATCAAATGCCAATGACCCGATCATGAAAGAGAGCTTCACCGTTCTAATTGTCCAAATCCGGCTCGAATTCAAATTGAATCAAAATCATTACAGGTCTCCCCGTATTTAAATCAAATATTCCACCTATATTAGGAAGACTTGTGTAACTAATAATTCTATATGCTACATAAGTGATTCACGTGGAGTGGTTGAGATTTGGATGACTTGACAAGATCCTTACACATCGTTAGAGGTGGCAATCGCATCAGTTGGGTTGGGTTTGGGTTGGTTAAAGTTGGGTTGGGTTATATCGGATTTGTATGTCGGGACAGTCAATTCTTTTGAGTCGAGCAGGATTCAGGTCGGGTCATTTCAGGTCAAATAATGTGTCGGGTCGGACTTGGGTAGGGTCATTATCGGGTCTAGTTACTGTATTGCGATACTTCAATTTTTTACTATTAAATTCTATTGCTAATCATTACTTGATTTAATTACTTCGTTATTGAGACAAAGGTATCAATATAAATACAAAATCACTTTTATTTTATCAATAATAAGCTTAATAATATGCGGGTCATTAATTTATTCGGGTCAATATCGGGTATGGTTAACATCAGGTCAGGTCGGGTCGAATCCGGGTTCGGGTCACTGATTATCGGGTCGTTTTCGCGTTGCAACATTCTCGGGTTTGGGTAGGGTCGGGTCGGGTCTGCTCTGCTTTAGGTCGGGTCACTCGGGCCAGGTCATGTTGGGGATTGTGTCCTTCAATATTAGTGCGAGTAACATTTATAAAACTCAAGGAACACGAGGGTACACTATTGTG
>JAOWBH010155193.1:0-11788 GCA_028566215.1 Silene coronaria | reverse complement strand
CTCTAATGCATCGGATTTTACCAGGAAATTTCCCTCAACGTATTCCCTTTTAACATGAATGCATTTGAAACATAACAGTCTACTTAGTTATAGTTTGTCGTTTTCACAAATAATTTTCTATAGGAAAGCGTCTTGCTTGTGACGGGCACTATTCGTTCAATTTAATTTAATTAGTCAAAATTTAATACTCTATCTGTCCATGTCATTTGTTACATCTATTTCATTTTTGGGTGTCTCAGTCAATTGTTTATATTTCTATTTTGAGTATGCTTTTGATAAACAATTTGATCATGCACGCTCAATTTTAGTCACTTGTCATCCAATAATGGACAAAGGAAGTAGAATATATTGTTTTGGTATAAACCGGGGTGTTTATCGTCGATAACAAATCCTCTCACCACGGGTGTTTTTACAAAGAGATAAATGACCTCATGGTTAAAGAATGGGGTGAAGAATTGATTAAGGCGTAGAATATAACGAGTCTGTTTTTATTGGTCAAGAATTGTCGTCATTAATGATGTCACTATACACCATAACAACCACAAATGACACCAAAGATGACCACAAACACCAAACCAAATGAGATGAGCAGTCAACCGAGGCACCTAACTTTATAATTACTACTCCGTATATCGTTGACAAATTTACATTTAGTGGGCCATTCTTCTTTCTTGTAGCCCAAGCCCATTTCTTCTATAAATACAATCTACTTCTTCACCCCATATTCATCATAATCCTCTCATTTTTCTACCTCTCAAGTCTTGAACCACATTTGCAACTTCATTCATTTATTCAAAATAATGGCATCAAGTATAGCCGAAGTCTACGTACTCCGAAAGCTCGAGCAGAAGAAAATGGAGGAGATAAAGAAGCGGCAAACACAAAAATGCGCTATAACTCTAAGTAATAACGATAATGATGATCACGATGATGGTGGGTCTAGTGTAAATGAAGGCAAGGGCATGGTGCAAAGTGGTTGCTTCTCAAGCTTTTATAACAAGATACATCCTTCCTCTTCGTCCACTAATAATAAGAGCTAACAACATATGTCAATTAGCTTAGCTGGTGAATCACGATGAATGGTACTCACTGCTCAAGACGTTGGTTCAAATCCCGTCAGCAATATAATGCCCTTTACAAACACAATTTGTAATCCTACAATTATGTTCTTAACCATTTGTCTTAATCTCTTAATACACTTTAATTAATATGGTTAATGGTATACAATACTTGTTTTATGTATGGAGTATGTTTTGAAAATGTAAGAAATGCACAGTGTGGTTATTTACAGCAAACTTGTTTTGTTTTGTTCTGTCATATTAGTTGTATATATCGAGTTGGTATCCTATTGTTAGTTACATGTCCACATCGGGTAAATATCGATTTGTTTTTACACTAAAACTTGAGAGAGACGGTCTCTCACTAATTTATTGAGAGACTAATATTTCGTACCCATTTATTTATTTTCCGTACCCCTATTATTGTTGATGGTACTATAGTGATTTCGTACCATGGTTTTGTATGAATTTCTATCACATCGAAAACTATCAAGAGATAAAGTAGAAAAACGAGATAAGTAAAGTGCATGATTTATTAAATTTACCAAGGAAAATAACAAAAAAGTTAATGATACTAGAGTAGTACTCTACATTGATTGAAAAAAGACAGACATAGAAAGTTCAAGGTCTTCCTTTTACAGCTTTGGCAATGCCTCGGATAGTTGAAGGCGTAGTCCTGCAACATCCTCCTATCAGTTTAGCACCTGCATCCCGCCATCTTAAAGCCATCGACGTGAATGATTTGTCATCAGAACATTGCGAAGGCTGCATCGCCAAACAAAGGTCCACATATGTGATCAGTTAGCAAGTATAATTTTTGGGATCATCAACATTATTACCCAAAAATGTCTCAAACCCATATATCAAGGAGTGAAAATTCGGATGCACTTAACCAAAACCCAGAAAAATGCGTTAAAATCACGTTAGTCAGTTGCCACTCCACAATATAAGAAGCACATGTTGTGGAATTCATCATATTGCAAGGCCAAAGAATTCTGACTCAACGTATACAAGTCAACTATATTGAATAAAAACTCCGAGAGTTACAGTGTTTCGTGACATACCAGCCATCGTTTAGCTTTTCCATCCCAGATCTCCCCGCTATTCGGATAAACTACTATCATCTTGTTGGTTAGCTGTGAATGCACGAGATGAACAAAAAGTTGAAGTCACATTTAAGCAAAAATAAAAGCTCGAATCCATATTTTTTTCCACAGTACCTAAAACAAACAAACAATACCTTCTTAAATCTGCGGATTAGAGTATCTACGAATTGGGGTGGTGCACAATTGATTCCTGCCATGGCTACTTTGTTACTCTTATTAATTACATTTAGACATTCTTCAAAGCTTTCCCCTGATGGAGCATTCTCCCCATCTACAGAGCTGAAACAAATCCACGATGGAATTTCGATGTTTTCTTCCTCAAGCAACTCTACTATAGCCTGAAATTATTTGATATTTAATTTGATTACATTTGCCATGTAAATATCAAATTTCTGTAGGTTTGACATAAGATTGTGATGCCTCAAAATGTTACAATGATGAAGCAAGCAAGCAATGCATGAGTAAATTCAAATATTTCTGTTATGAGACGGTGAATTGCAGTAAAATCTCGTATGAGGTTTTCAGCGCGACAAATAAGCATTGACAGATTTGACACAGTTTAAACTGAATGAACAAACCTGAGTTTCAAGTTTATTAGGAATTGTTTCAAACGCTAGTATATCTGGGCCAGCTCCGGCTAGAACCTGTAATCTTCGCCTATGGAAATCTTTGAGCTTAGCCAAGCTAACATCATCCCCGTAAATTCCACTGCCAAAAAACATATGCATAGATTACTCATATATGTGTTTGAATCAAATTCATGGTACTCACAGAGGGACGTTAACTCTTTTTCTCTCATATTCCTTTTTGACCCCATTTTTGGTCGTAACAAACAGTAACTATATATAAACTTACCTATATTCTGAGCCATCAGCAAGATAAGCTCCATAGCTTCCAATAGATGCTGCAACCAAGGCCCTTTTATAACTATTTTCAGCAATTACACTAACGGTACTCCAGAACTCATCGCGAGATTGAATTGCTAATTTTACACTCTTCACAAGTAATGACTCTGCTTCTTCCATTGACATACCCCTCGACAGAAACCCTGGTATCGTTGCCTGTAGGTTTAAGGCACATATTAACATTATTACCAGCCATTCAGCAAAAAAGTACATGTCTCAATTTATCAAGAAATCAAATAATGTATCAGTCATGGGTATAATACTTGACTCGATTGTTATTATGTGATTCAGAAACTATCTCTCACTATGTTTCTAACCCATTGGCAAGGAACTACGGATACATAGCCGCCCTTACCGCACCATTACCAGAGCTATTGAGGCATTAGGGTAATGTTATTGTTGAATATCAAGTTTTCCTCTTTATTGTTTTTATAGTAAATTTAAGACTTTTAATCATCATGAGTGAAAATCTTGTTGTTACTTCATATTTGAATGTATGTCTGTATCTCAGATAGCCTTATAATAAAATAAATCCAATCCTCACTGCTTACTATTGTATGTCTATATCTCTGAATATCCGATAGCCCTACAGTACAATAGATCCAATCCTCACTGCCTCACTGGCACAGGGAATTAGATTTCGGGAAGATAGATCGCATTTATGACACATTTACCCAACAGACCCTACTAAGTTAGGAGTTAGGACCATGAGAACAATTCAGTCCCAACACTGCTGTCAAAGACATGCCAAACAATACCAAAGAATGGATCAAGGGAGTTCCTCCTAGCATCGCAAGTCCAAACAATGACCCCACCCGAAAGAATCCATAATTCAAAGCCATACCTCATATTCTCAAGTTCAAACTCTGAAAGCATCCACATTCAATGACTAATGATAAACCACACATAGTACGTTGATTTATGTTACTTTGGCACTTCACTTGACTGCATGTCAGCCAATGTCTAAATTAAACACAATGCAGTCCACATAATATGTCCCATTATCGCTCCTTTAACACTTCACTGTAATTGCATGTCATGTCCCGTGTCAACGCCAACACGATACCTATTAGCTCTAATCACAAAATTTTACTCTCAAGGCTGACTGATTGTTAGTTGTCACCAACTCACTATCCTGTGAGACTTTAGACCAGAATTCAAAATCCAATTTTCTTACCATTTGTTTTATTTTATACTGCTGGGAGATTGAGTTAGTTGAAAGTTTGGCATATTCCTTACCAACCTCAAACGACCAACCTCTAGATATCTTATCCTAATCCAGTCCATATACATACAAAAATCAAAAATAAATTCATACACTTTCAGCTTCACAAACCCTACAAAAAATATACTCATTCATTTGTTTACCTTTTTTGTCACATTCATTTGTTTTTGTGAGGGATATTTTAATCAAAAGGTAAAGACAGAGAAAGAATATTGCAAAATGTAGGTAAAAATAAACACAGTGATTGAAAACAAACCTGATAAGATGAACTAACCAAAATGTCAGCACCAGCCTCCATATATTCCAAATGAACCTGCACAAAAAAGAACGCATTTCAACACTTCGAACCTGTCACCTCAAGGGTGTTTGATCTGGTTTACGTGTTTTGCAGACTATCACGATTCATGTATACTCGGGGTTTACTCTTTGTCTCTTGTAAGGCAGGTTTACACAATATATATTTTAAAACGGATACAATTATCAAGAATCAGTCCATATCAGCGGAAAATTAAAACCCGTTTTACAATATACTTGTGTAAGAGTATTAGTATTAGATTAAAACCAAATAAAAAGATACCCTTTGAATAAGATGAGGATCTTGAATCAAACAAAGAGCACTCCAAAGAGGGTCATTAATTTTGGCACCATGTTTTTCAAGTTGTGTTGCGAAACCACCATCAATGATTGCACATCCTCCTGCATTTTCTATCGTTTTTTCTAACAATTCCCTTCCTTTCTCAATCCCCATTTTCCAATTATTTTTATTGTTTTTGAGAATAAATTGATTGAATTAATGTGAAATGAAGAAGATGGTGTAAGATTTAAGAAAATTGCATGTGGGTGTCTGGGTTTTGGTGGACAGAATGAATGAATGAATGTTGAGAGTTTTATAGTCTTGTTTGTTGTTTATGACTTTGGGGTGGGTGTCTCCTAATTTGGTCAGTCTTATGAGCCAAATTCATCAATATACTCAATTTTTTGGTGCAAATTCAACCCCAATTCAATGGTTTTTGAAACATAGGTGGGTGGGTGGGTGGGTGGTCAAGACAGACATTTTTGGGTGTGATGGCATGGGAGGCACATTAGCAAATAATATCTTGTCGGGTTTTGTATTTAGGTCATGAGTGATCTTTTCAATTAGGATTGACTGATAAGGCAAAAAATATCTAATTATGGAAAAGATTCGATTGAGATGCTTTCTAGTATTGGTTGATATGTGAAGATTGAATAAGATTATTGTATTTCTTTTTATGTTTTATATACCTCATTTAATGACACTATATCAAAACTAATTTTTGTATCAACAGTTTGGCTAGGACATTTAACATGAATAATGCCAATAAATTGTGCAACATCACCTGATTCAAACGGACTCGACCCAAAACCGAACTGAACTGACTCGACTGATTGCTAGTCCTACATTTATTACAACTTGACCAAATCCCACAGACCTACCATTCCAACTAATATAACTAACACTAGAATCAAAAACTCAATCACACATACAAATATTGAAATATACGTCACCCGACCCGAACTGACTCGACCCAAAACTTAATCAAACCAACTCGACTCGACTGATTGCTAGTCCAACATTTACAACTCGACTAAATCAGGAATATGAACAGGGTAAGTATGAATACATTGAGCCCAAGGATTATCATCAACACAATTTGTGCCACCCACATTTCTTACACACTTCCAAACTGCACTATTACACTTAAACCCACTCCCAAATGCAATCTGCCATACTCTATCTCCCTTCTTCATCCCCCCTTTTGCCTCAATGTAGCTCAATTCATACCACAACGACGACGATGACGTGTTCCCAAACCTATGTAATGTCATTCTAGAGGCCTCAACATGTCCACTGGACAGTTGTAGGCTCTTTTGTAGCTCATCAATGACTGCCCTTCCGCCAGCGTGTATGCAAAAATGTTCGAATGCTTGCTTAAAGTCCGGTATGTAAGGCTTCCATTTCGGGTTAATGAGCTTCCTTCCGATCAAGGAAACGACGAAGAGGATTTGTTCCCATGCAGGAAGGACTAAGGGGCCTATGGCGGTGATGTTGGATTTAAGGGCGTCACCGGCTATGGACATCAAGTCTTTTGATAGTGAAATACCGACTTTACCTTCGTTGTCCTCTACCTCGAAAACACACTTGTAAGCACGGTCGTCAGTACCCTTGTGGGTCCTGACAACGTGTAGAAGGCGGTACTTGGCCCGCCTTTTGTGTTTTCCCTTGTTGGACAAGAAAATAGCAGCCCCACCCATTCGAAACAAGCAATTTGGGAGGAGCATTGCTCTTTCTTTACCTTGGTAATAATTTGGTGTTATGATCTCGGTACTAACAATAACCGCGTTTGAATTGGGATGAGCTTGTAGAAGATCCCGGGCTAAATCAACAGATATTAGCCCAGCACTACAGCCCATCCCAGAGAGGTTAAAGCTCTTAATATTACTCCTCAATTTGTATTTATTCACCACCAAAGCCGAAAGTGAAGGCGTGGGCGAAAACAAGCTACAATTAACTATCAAAATGTCAATATCCTTCGGCCTAAGCCCGGTTTTTGAAAACAGATTGTCTAGGGCAGTGAAAATTACGAGCTCAGCCTCTTGTCGAGCGGCCTCCATAGTCGAGTTAGGAGGAATGCAATGAATTGACGGAGGTAAACAAGTGTCTTCACCCAAACCAGACCGTTCTAAGATTCTTATTTGGAAGTCAACACTCTTTTGATCACTCACAATGAGCTTAGAGTGTTCCATGAAAGTCGAAAATGGAACCCTACACTCGACCGGTGGCTTGAAACAAGAGTAGTCTACTAGGTACACCGCTCGAGGCCGTGACATGCAGTAGATAGCACACATTAAGCTTATGAGGATACATGAAGTGAGAATCTCCAAGGGGTAATTTAGTTGAAGGGAAATGAAGAAGTTGGGGATTTGTTTAGGATCTTTTTGAAGCATTTGGCTCAATATGGCAACTATTATTGGCATGAAAAACAAAATTTTTAGATGACTTGCTAAGTATTGGAGCCCTAGTTTTACATACTTTGAAGCCATTTTTTGGTTGTATAAAATGGAGGAAATGACGGAAATATATAGAAGAAGGTTATAAAAGTACAAAGAAAATAATAACAGTTGGTCTTGCTTAAAACCGTCTTAACTTAAAAACTCTCAGAATTTTCTTTTATTTTTCACTTCTATTTTAACCAGGTGTAAGAACCGTCTTAAATTAAGACGGACTTAAATAAGAATCGGTGGAAAAACAATGAGGACAACCTTATCACTTGTGTAATTAAGTAATGTTATAGTGATGCATTTGTCTTCATATTATTGTTTTAATTTAATCTTCCAACCAAAAGTTTGTACATTACTTGTGATATGGTCTATGTATTTCCAGAGGTTTCTGTAGTATTTTTTTAGTGTACAAGTTTGTGGGATTCAATAGAAATGATGGCATGTGGGTTGGGTTTAGATAGGGGTTAGTGATGAATGGTAAGTTTGGTATGACTATTCACTAAACAAATTAAAACTCTTGCCAATTCCATCAAATTAGGAAAATGAGAGGGTAGCACCGGGTGGTTCAGTCTCGGTACCGGCCTCTTACATGTAATATGTATGTATGAAGCCACAAAAATAATGGGTCTATATAAGGGTATGTGAGAGGGTGATATTGAGATTGGGTATCACCTGTTGACGCCCTATGCATAAGAAACGTCAAATAGAAAAGAAAAAACTCGTACATGTCCATTTACCAGAAGTCGTTTTTTTGGAAGGGGAAAAAACGTTTTATCAGTTATGATGTGGATCATTACTGATCAATATTCGCCGAGAATTTTTTATTTTATTTTTATTACCAAAACTGATTATTTGGTTTCAAGGTTTTAAGAAAAAAATCAGAAATATGTGTGCATGGCTTACATGACTGACCTACCATTGAAACTATATCGTCGCAAAAACAAAAAGAAAGCTATATATGTATATCATATGTTAAAATGCCAAGATCATGAATGCATAACTCTAATCAATTAAAATGGTTAAGGCATATATATATGTATAATTCATTATAGTCTTCAAAACAACTAAAGAAAGGGTTATCACAGGGTATAAACATGCCGGAATATTGTGTGACCGGAGGCACAGGCTTCATAGCAGCGTACCTGATTAAAACGCTTCTTGAAAGGGGAAATACTGTACGGACTACAGTCCGAGATCCAGGTTCATACCTAAAACCTACCTAAGTTACTCCGACTTTTCATATAATCACTTTCTGTAACTCTGTTGGGTGGTGGATAATTGACACTTTGACACGGGTATGACAATTGAACATTACATCTTAAAAATAGCTGTCTCAGACACTCTAACCGAGTCTGGGTAGCATAGCCTGAAACAACTCTCTTTTCAATTATATTTTTGCAATGTTTGAGTTGGAATCACTTTTCCTTGATTTTATGCAGGAAATGTGGAAAAAGTAGGGTATCTATGGGAATTGGACGGAGCCCGAGAACGACTCAAAATCATGAAAGCAGACCTAATGGTGGAAGGAAGCTTTGATGAGGTCACACAAGGAGTTGATGGTGTTTTTCATACAGCAGCTCCTGTGCTTGTGCCATATGATGACAATGTTTATGTACTGTATCATTCCCCACTTCTCCTCTGTATCTAGATATAAATGTGGTATTAAATATAAGTTTCAGTCTTAATCTTGAAATCGACTCAAAAAGCATTCGTGAATTGTGCAGACGAATCTAGTGGAACCAAGTATAAATGGGACGCTGAATGTTCTGAAATCCTGCGTAAAGGCGACAAGCGTTAAAAGGGTGGTCCTTACCTCCTCCTGTTCCGCGATAAGATACAGTTCAAACATTGACATCAACACGCCTCTTAATGAATCCCACTGGAGCGATCCTGAGTACTGCAAGAAAAACAATGTAAGAAATGAATGGTTATTATCAGAATTTCATGCCTGAAACCACTGGCAAGTGCATCAAATTAACTGAACTGTTTTTTGAAGTTATGGTATCCATACGCGAAGACATTAACTGAGCAGACAGCGTGGAAGATGGCCAGGGAAAGTGGCCTTGACTTGGTAGTCGTCAACCCATCGTTTATTGTTGGTCCGTTGCTCGCACCTCAGCCAACTAGCACACTGCTATTAGTGCTTGGAATCATCAAAGGTAAAACCTGTTAACAACTGATCCTCAGAAACCAGAAAAATCCTCAAATCAGATGATATAATGTAACTGTTGTTTTTTAGGCGCGATAGGTGAATACCCGAACCAAGCACTAGGGTTTGTTCACATAGAAGATGCAATCTCAGCACATATTCTGGCAATGGAAGAACGCAAAGCAGCAGGGAGGCTTGTTTGCTCGGCTTCAGTGGCTCATTGGTCAGACATCATCCTCATGCTCAAAGCTAAATATTCTTCTTACCCGTATGAAATCAAGTGAGTAATAGAAGTACAACTAATGATCTCTTCAAATTACGCGTATTCCTGTGCATGACACGAGTTACCTTACTGTCATTCTAGGTGCGGGAGTCAGAAAGGGGATGACAAGTCTCATAGCATGGATTCAAGCAAGATTCTGCAACTAGGACATCCTGGTTTTAAGCCGATTTCTCAAATGTTCGACGACTGTATTAAAAGTTTTCAAGATAAGGGTTTTCTTTGATAGCTACGCTTCTTAGGTGAAGCAAAGAACTATGACCTTTAGCTGTCAGGAAAGTTCATATCTTTCCTCGATAACTTCGACTATGCTCTTATATTAACAAAACGAAGAATGAAAACAATCTTGATAGCAATAAAGGAGAACTATAGATGTTTAAGAATGTTGAAGAGTTTCCGATACTGATACAGATTTAAAAGGGTCGACGAGAACTCGAGAAGTTACTATTTCCTTCTATTGCCAATTGGTTTTAGAACAAAACTCGATTCTTAAAATTAGAACCTCAATTAATCCATGAAAAAGTACTAGTATCAAAGTTAATTCAAAGCAACATGCAATCTCATGTTCACATAAACAATCTCAGATCATGAACATTCAAAAATTCAATTTAACAAAAAATGACTCAACCCCAACAAGTAATTTGCTTTTATTTACTGAATAAAATTGAAATATTTCAAGAGAATAGGTGAAAACTCACAGGTGACACATTACTGAACCATTTTTGCCATCAAAATTACAAGCATTATTGATGGAATTCAATCCACATACTTATGCATTCATATTTGAGGCGTCATAATATTGTGGATTTGTGGTGGAGCATAGGCCTACATTCGTTTTAAGACGCTCATGCTAATTAGAACTCGTGATCCCAAGTTAGGAAGTTTTTTTTTTTTCCAAAACGAAAACATTGTAGCCCGATCAATTTGGTAAAAAAAATGCGACCTTTAAAACTCGTGACCCATAAATACATTCAATCAAAAACTTTGACGGACAAAAACGCTACCCAAGAGCTCAGAATGCTACAAATTCTTTTCAACTCCTAGTATAAGTAATAATCGATTTGAAAAAATACTTTTATTTAGTGAACTCATAAACATTAGATATGATCAGTCTAAGTTTCTGGTTAAAAAAAAGTTAAGGTATCAAGTGCAAAATGGGCAAAATCAGCAAATCTCCCTTGTGACGGATATATCCGTCGCAAACTTACAACTTATATATCCGTCACAAATAAGAATTTGTGGGCAAAATAACACCTACGTTTCGGGAAAAACAAGGTCATCAAACATGACAAATTTAAAATGTAATTAATTAAGATTCTATTTTATATTTAATTTAATATCCAATTTTATACTTTATTTTACTAAATTAATTAAGATAAAAAATTACTATTACATGTTTTAGGTCATCAAAATAAAATTTTATTTAAAACTTATGTTGTCAAAGCGGGAATTAGTTCAACCTTGAGAACACCAAAGTGAAATTATGAAAATCTCAAGGCACTTAAAATATGGCTCTAGTAAAGTGTAACATATTTAGGAAAATAGAAAATTCACGTGCTACCCCTGAACTATGCCGATTTTCACGTGGTATTCAACTTTTTAATTTTATGCACAAACTACTCTTGAGCTTTGATTTTCAAGCCTGACATACCCTTTTTAACGTTTTTAAAATTTTCAATTGAGCATAAATAATAGATCAGAATTCGGATTTTGGCAATTCTTTTTTCAAATTGATTAACTCTTCGAGACCTATAATTTGACAAAACGAAAATGATTATTTGGAAATTTAAGATCAAAGTTATGGTTGATTCGACGTTTTCGTACAAAAAAAACTTGACAACATGGTAGTCGAAAAATTTTTTCCCTCAAATCATAGAGTACGAAGAGATAATCGTTTTAGAACAAAAATTGGCCGATTCTGATTTCCGGATTATGAGTTATGCTTAACTGAACTTTTTTATAGAGACAAAAAGGGTATGTTATGCATGAAAATCAAACATAAAGGGTATTATGTACATAAACTTAAAATATTGGGTACCATGTG
>JAOWBH010155182.1:0-11788 GCA_028566215.1 Silene coronaria | reverse complement strand
GATTAGGCGGATACCTATTTTGGTATCGTTCTTAGGCCGTTAAGCATTTGGACCGGAGGTTGATTTCTTATCCTTTAATAATATTCATATATTTCGTTTATGACAATAAATCTCTAATAACAGTTTCGTTATAATCCGGTTAATAAACGAGGTAATATACGGATATTACCCCACAAAAACTGAGTAGGGAAACAATACCTTATAAGCAACAGCGAATCTGATCACAAGCAAGCACTAAAATCGATCCTCTTTGAAGTCATCACCTATAATGGCAATAATAATCTCTATTACTATCAATGGTCATCAACCAAAACCTTAAACACCTAATCCTAAAACCGATCTAGGGTTTAAGATGATACTAACAATGATAAGAATAAATTAGCAAATACTTACAATCACGCGGGAGTGTATGTGAGATAATTCGACAACCGAGTAACCCATGGATTTTATAGAGATGTGATTAGGGTGATTATGAGAGAAATTATGTTTACTGAGTGACAAAATGACGAAATGATTATAAATATATCAGCCCCTAATTTAACCGCTCGGTTTCCGTGAATTTAAATGTCACTCGGAGTGCAGCCTACTCGGTCGAGTATCTCGCATACTCGGCCGAGTGTGCACACTTCAGAGTGTTAGGAAATCTGACCCAACAAAACACTCGGTCGAGTACCCCATATTCGGCCGAGTGCAACAACACTCGATCAAGTGTACATCACTCGATCGAGTACCTCTACTCAGAAATACCGAGTATTACAACTTTTGACAACTCTTCTTGCACAACTACATAGTCCATTTCAAAGGATACCGCCTCATATTCACATAGTCCAAGGGTGCTTGGCCCCGCTCAACTTCATGTCTTCATCATCGAAGATCACTCTTTTCATACTCACATCCAAGGACATAATCCAAAAATTGAAGGGCAAGTTGGAATAAGAGGTTATAATTGTTATTCGGAAATGAGTAGCTAGTGTTTAGTAAGGTAGAATCTATGGTTGGCTTAAGACAAGTGCCAACTTCAAAATACTCATCACTCGATTCCTCAATAGACTCATGGATGGTCTCCAATTGAGTTGTTAAGAATTGTCCATGGGCTAGGAGGTTGTACAGCAATCATCCCTCATTTTTCTCTCCTATCTCATTTGTTCAAAAAAATCTTGTTGGTTTGAAAACATTTGTAAGAGGTTGTTTTCCTCGTGGTTTTGTGATGATTGTCTTTCAAAAGGTTGTTTTGATGGTTTGGTTTTTGGGTTTTGACATGTGAGATTAGGTGAGTAACTTACATATTCCCTACTCATATGGTGAGTCAAGAGCGCTTTGTCTTGCTCTTCAAACTCATCATACTCAATCAAATTCTTCCCAAAAAAACTGAGGCTATTAACTCCTTTAGCATGGTCTTGCACCATCATTGTTGTAACGAAAGAACAAACATACTCAAAGTAAATGGTGAGAACGGTCTTAAGAGATGGGATCTCTCAAGACAAAAAAAAACAAAATAGGATAAACAAACTAACAAGAACTTAAACACAAAACACGGTCCTAGGCAAAGATGCCATTTGGTGCGAGGTCGTTCTGGCTCACAACAAAACAATATTTATAAACATAACAAACTAGCATAGCAAGTAAGTCAAGGTCGATCTATGGGACGGTGTGCTTTGGGTTCTAAGTCTATCTATCCTAATCATATGAGTCAAATGTATGGGTTTGTAAAGAGGATTGATTGTAAACTACTCAATTAACAAGAGATGATATCAATAAGAGAAATAAACTAGGGTGTCATGAGTTCATATGGGTCGATTAAGGTAGATAAGATGTTGAGTCTCATACATGTGAATGGGTTCAAGTCGGACTATATGTCAAATCTCTCGATCTAATGACTCCACCTAGGTCATCGGGGCAGCTCTCGCGTATTCCCGTCCAAACCACCAACATAGTGCACGGTCTAACACGACTAAGGCTCTCGATCTTATAGAAGTGTTAAACAAATAGAGAATCATAAAAGTTCTTTCAAACAAGCATTTCATCAAACATTATATGTGCACAAGTTGAAACAAAGACCAAAACACAATTATGATAATCAAACACCAAAGATTAAGCCCTTAATCAAACCCCATAATCCCCCATTAACCCTAAATAAGAGACTACTCACTACCTATAATCATATTCACAACACCAAAACTAATAACAAAGCAACAAAAGATAAACATGATGGATAATAAAGATTAACAAAGGATTAAAGTGAGATTAGGAATTATACCAACAAGATGAACAATAGATGAGAATTATAAGAACAATTATAGAAGAAATCATGGAATAGATGAAGATCTTGTCACCAAATCTTACATAAACCCAAATAAATCTTCAATTACAAGCTAGATCTAAAAGTAATTAAGGAGTGATTAAACTAATTCTGTGAGATTGAAGAGATCATCTAGATCTAATTACCATCTTAGATGATGAATGGAGGCTAATAATATGTTACCCTCTAATCTTCTTACATAATAGGTATTTATAGTAGGAAGATTAGGTTAAAGCTAGGTTAAAGGAAAAGATTAGAGGCGGGGCATCTGAAGCGCATCTCGAGTGAGACATGATTTATCTCGGGCGAGATAAGACTATCTCACTCGAGATGATGGTTATCTCGAGCGAGATGCCCTTGTATCGTGGCTTCAGCTCGAGCAAGATGTGAGCATCTCGAGCGAGATGTATCACATCAAGTTTCTTCCTTCTTCTCTTCTACTTGGTCCCTCTTTATTGACTACGCCCTTCTTGTCTTGTCCTTCTCCTTACGTCTATGTGTACGAGTCGTCATTTGGCCACTAAAATGAGCATAAAAGACGGGATTTCCGCCTCATTTGGCTCCTTTCCTACAATTCACATAAAATAAGGTAGAAATGCAAATAGGAAGCTTTTGCCATTAAACCGACAATAAACAAGACAAAATGCATGCAAAATAAGGCTAGTTATGGGGTATAAAACACGTAAATTAGAACCACATCAACTCCCTTGAAGAGGTCCATTGATAAGCAAAAATAATTAGTACTTAAACGAATTGGAACTACTACTCATATCAACAAAGTCCACTTTCTTTCTGTTCACCCGTGAAAAAGAACTCCACAATTATGCGTGATTGGCTGAGGGTAGTCTTAGAATAGGTGACCTCCTGGGAAGGTTCTCTGGATGCGAATGAGTGAGGACAAAATGCGCTGGAAAGGACCCGTGTTAATTTGTGGGTCATGTACACAATCTGGCAAGCTACTGTGAGTGACTGCTCTCGACCGTAGGTTTGGGCTAGGGTGTTACTCCCTCCATATTTTATTTTTCTTCTCATTTTATTAAAATATTCCTCGCAAATATTAGAGAAATGGGAAGAACATTAAAATGTGGAGGGACTACAATTTAGGTAGCTTAAAATAGGTTTAGGAAAGAATAAAATAATAATGAAGTCATAGGTCAAAGTTACAAAAATAAAGAAAACACATGTCGGTGAAACAGAGGCCTACTTGACCGAGCAAGGACCTCTACTCGATCGAGCAACTGCTGAGTTGGCACACCAGACCCGTTCAAAAACTTTTAAAATGACTTTTATCTTAAAAGAATATTTGCTCGACTTATCACGACCCATCTTTCTCGATGTAGCACTCATAGAAATCACTTGTATTAAATTCTTCTCCCCTTAAAATGTACTTCGTCCTAAAGTTCGCGCACACTACACAACTACACAACCGATGCACAACACATACCAATAAAGATGCCATTATTATTACCACATGTTGATTTTGCTCAAATATCATAGTAGATTATTCATGCATATACACAACCACGTTATTTAGAAGATATATATTAGAAGACAACATAACATAGCGGAAAACATTGAAACCATATTGATAGTATTACAACTCCTCTTTGAGCTTGACGAACTGGAGGGACCCCGAGTCCCTCCCCCACCGCTTCGAACCCCGACTACGAAAATAACGCCTCTTCGTAGTACCGGTGGATACCACAAGACCCTTCCACCTTTGAGATTGTAAATACTCGTATTTGTCGATATTGGAATTTATAGAAAACCCGACAAACACCCGATGATGATAGGATGACATGTACTATTTTAGTTGGCATTGTCATATTTGTAGCTCGTTTTAGGATGTAGAATGGGCGTCGTCGATAAGATACTTTATTTAATTTAAATGATATTTAAATTAAACATTTTATTAAATGAATTTAGTTTATTTGTGTCAAATTTGAGTTTATTTTTATTGATTAATTTTATTAATAATAAAATTAGAATTTGATTCGAAAAACCAATTTATAATATCATTTTATTTAAAAAATCGTTTCGGGTCTTATGATTTGAAAAATCATTTTATGAGTTTGATCATCTTATGAAATTTGATTTGATGAATCATGTTTTATGTCTAAAGTCAATTTATTAATCGTATTTGAGAAAGTCGATATTTGAGACGGTTGTATACACGATCTTGAGTGCGATTTTAAGCCCGTGACGAGATTTGGGCCAAGATTTTGAGGCTCTCTTCGACGCAATACTCTCCTCACCTGGTCCTTGGTTCGAACCTTACTACCCACTCCCCAATTCCCTAATTTTTCTTCTCCAGACCAGGCCAAACATCAGCCCATCAACACGCCTCCCTCCTCTGTTTTTTATAGCAACAAACCGATCCCAAACCCGACTCTTTCCTCCTCCTCGAGCCATTACCTAGTGTCTAAGTTCATTCCCTTGCCTTCCCCTCCAAGTAAACTCCCTAACCGACCTTAGCATTCCATGAACCTAGCCAAAAATTGCAGCCAAATGCACTCTAAAACCCAACTGCACATTCACCTCAAAATCCAGCTCAACCCTTCATAACTCCTTATAAATACACTTCCCTCTCCTCCATTTCAACCTCTTAGCAACATCCTACGTTCACACATCCCTCCCAGGCATAAAACCCTAAAAATAAACCTAGAAACAGACCCTAGAGGTCGCGCAAAAACAGAGTACAACAACTTTGTTTTCGTACGACCAGACCCTATTTTGCCTCGACTTCCGTGCCTTAAACATCAAAATGAATTCCATCGCTTTACACTTTCAAAAAATAAATCTTACCCAGTTTTCAGAACATCCTTTGGATTCAAATTTCGTTAAAATATGAGCAAGATATTCGACTTTGAAAAACCGTGTTAGATTTGCAAAAAAGATGTGTTGATGATGGAATTGATGACGGAATCTGAGAAGCACAACTTTACGGTATGTGCACAGTTAGTTCAAACCTCTTCCCAGTCGTCATCACTCATCTTCTATAGCTTACCATCATCTCCTTTCAAGGCTCTAACCAAGCCAAGATGTACAAGGAGATCCTTCCTCCTTCTTTGCCAAAAGGGTGAAACTCCTTTTACCATCGAATTTCGGTATTACAAAATAAAAACCTTATATTTATTAGGAGTATATTTCGATATTTCAATATTATTGCTACGTTGTTATCTCGGGTTGTTATCTCGGCCCACTAATTTGTAAACCCGACTTTGTAATTATATAAGTCAATTATGACTAAGCAATAGAACAAGAGCTTATCCCCTGACTTACCTTATCATGGTATCAGAGCAAATCTCAAAACCAAACCCCTAAAACAAAAACTCAACAACCAATCACGAAAATCGTTCGTGCTGCCACCATGTCTGGCGAAGAATCAATTCCTGACCCACCAAAGATTGATCCGTCCTCTCCTTACTACCTCGGGTCACACGATGTCCCTGGTGCTAAGGTCTCTAATGTGATCCTCCGTCGCGATAATTATGACAGTTGGAAAAACTCGATGCGAATGTCATTGAAATCAAGACGCAAATATGGCTTCGTTGATGGTTCTATTCTGAAACCTACTGACAAACTTTACCTTGAAAACTGGGAAGTCGTTCACTGTACTCTTATCCAATGGATCCGCAACACAATCGATCCGTCGCTCCTTGACACTGTTTCCTATGTCGAGGATGCAGCGGCTCTCTGGTCTGAACTAGAGGCTCAATTCGCCGTCGTTGATGGTACCAAAATCCACGGTCTCAAGACTCAACTTCATAACTGCAGACAAATTAAAGGTATGGATGTCACCTCTTATTATGGGAAACTTAAATCACTTTGGGATGCTATTGTTGTTCATGAACCTCCTTTTGCTTGTAAGTGCGGAAAATGTGAATGTGCGATTGGACCCGCAGCTGTTAAACGTCTCGATAATGAACGCCTTCATCAGTTTTTTATGGGCCTTGACGCCAATTTGTACGGTAATATACAGTCTCAACAATTACAACTTGATCCCCTTCCTTCCCTTAGCCGTGCCTATCATGCTGTGCTTCAAGAAGAACAGTTGCGTGCTCCTTCAAATTCTGTTTCTGATGTATCTGATGTTGTCGCATTTGCCACACCGTCCTCTGCCCGTCCTGATTGGCGTGCTATGCGAGACAAGGAGCGTGGTGAACGTCGTCAACTCTTCTGCACGTTCTGTGAGGCCCGTGGTCATGAACAAAATAACTGCTATATTAAAAGTCAGAAGTTTCCTGAATGGTGGGGCGATAGGCCGCGCACCTTGGCTGACCTCCGTCGCGCCAGAACAGGGGGCTCCCGTGGGACAGGAGGTGGAGCTGCTGCTGGGTCTGGGACGGGCTCCTCGGGTGCTGGAACGGGATGCGGTCCTTCTGTTGTCCACGCTAATGTGGTCACTTCTTGAATTTCTGCAAATTCGGTTCTTAATTCCGATCGCTTGAGCGGTATGTGTACTTGGATACTCGATACAGGGGCCTCAAATCATGTCACTGGTGACCTATCTTGCTTAGAGAATTGTTCTGCGATTTCTGCCCGACCCATTGGTTTGCCAAATGGGCAGCGGGTTGAGTCGACAATCATGGGAACGGTCTATATTAATGCTTCCATAACCCTGCACAGTGTATTATATGTCCCTAGTTTAACTTGTAATCTGTTATCCATCTCACAAATTGCAGCTGACCATGGGTATATTTTTCAATTTGCTAAAAATTCTTGTCTTATTCAGGACCGTTCTTTGAGGACGACGATTGGAGTAGGTGAACTGCGGGATGGAATCTACTGGATTCGTGCGTGTGCTCGGCCGTCGGTGGTGAATCAAGTGACTGATTTGGGCTCTCTTGATCTTTGGCATCGTCGATTGGGACATCCGTCGGATAAAGTGGTCAAGGCTATTCCTTTTGCTCGTAATTTAAGTTTTAATAAAGTTTTGGTCTGTGAAGCGTGTCATTTTGCTAAACAACATCGTAGTAGCTTTTGTTTAAATGATAAGCGTGCTTCGGATATTTTTGAATTAATCCATTGTGATTTATGGGGACCCTATCGTATTGCTTCTTCTTGTGGTGCAAAATATTTTTTGACAATTGTGGATGATTTCTCTCACGCTACTTGGGTGTATTTGTTACTCGATAAGACGGAAGTTACCGATACGTTTATGCATTTTCTTAGTATGGTCGCCACACAATTTTCTAAGACCGTAAAAACTGTGCGTAGTGATAATGGCCGTGAATTTAATTGTATGGCGGGTTATTTTTTCGCTCATGGGATTCATTTTCAGAAGTCTTGTGTCGGCACGCCCCAACAAAATGGTCGTGTCGAGCGCAAGCATCGTCATATTTTGAATGTTGCCCGGGCTCTTCTGTTTCAAGCTAATTTACCCAAGTCTTTTTGGGGTGAGTGTATCCTTACAGCAGCGTTTTTGATTAATCGTACCCCGTCTCCTTTGCTTGATCATAAAACCCCTTATGAGTGTTTGTATGGGGTGCCCCCGTCCTACAAAAATTTGCGTGTTTTTGGCTGTCTTTCTTTTGCCCATAATCAAGCTACACATGGTGACAAGTTTGAAAAACGGGGTCGTAAGTGTATCTTTGTTGGTTATCCTCATGATAAGAAGGGTTGGAAATTATTTGATCTTGAGACGGAATCATTCTTTGTTTCGCGTGATGTTGTGTTCCATGAGTCAATTTTTCCATATGCCCCTGCCACGGATGACTCCCCTGCTACTTATATTTTTTATAAGCCTTTTAATGGCGAAGATGGGGCTGCTGCTGGGTCTGGTCCGCAGGGGGGGTCTGGTGGTGCTGCTGCTGATATGGGGCCCACGGATGAGGCTGCCAGTGATGGGCAGGGGGTTAGCGTAGGTTCGGGTGATGCCACTACAGAGAGCCTTGGTCGCGGTCATCGTCTCAAATTTCCTAATTCCCGTTTGAGTGGTTATGTTCTTGGCACCGCACAAAGTCCATCCTCGCCCTCTAGCTCACCAAGCCCGCCTTCGTCGCCCTCAGGTACGCCTTATTCTTTAGCAAATTATGTCGATTGCCACTCTTTTTCGGAGAAACATCGTCACTTTCTTGCAGCTGTCACTGCCGGTGTTGAACCACCAACTTTTAAAGAGGCCATTCGTGATGATGGGTGGTGTGAGGCTATGAAAGCCGAGATTGACGCTCTTGAACATAATGAAACATGGGAACTGACAGAACTTCCGGCGGATAAAAAGGCCCTTGGGTGTAAGTGGGTTTATAAAATTAAATACAAATCTGATGGTACTATTGAACGTCTTAAGGCACGTCTCGTTGTTTTTGGCAATCATCAGGTGGAAGGTTTAGACTACGGAGAGACATTTGCTCCCGTGGTTAAGATGGTTACTATTCGGGCTTTCTTAGCTGTTGCTGCGGTAAAAAATTGGGAGTTGCATCAAATGGACGTGCATAATGCGTTCTTACATGGTGACTTAGATGAGGAAGTTTACATGCGACTTCCCCCGGGTTTCAGTAAAGGTAAGGAAGGCAAAGTCTGTCGTTTGAAGAAATCGTTATACGGTCTTAGACAGGCACCTCGGTGTTGGTTTGCCAAACTTGCTACGGCTCTTCGATCTTATGGTTTTCACCAGTCTTATTCCGATTACTCCTTATTTTCTTACTCGCAGGATGAGGTACGATTATTTAATCTTATTTATGTTGACGATCTTGTCATTGCGGGTAATGTTGCCTCTGCTATTACAAATTTCAAGACATATTTGGGAGCTTGTTTTCATATGAAAGATTTGGGGCCTCTTAAATATTTCCTTGGTATTGAAGTGGCTCGCAGTTCAGAGGGTATTTATCTTAGTCAGCGGAAATACGCTCTTGATATTATATCTGAGACGGGTTTACTTGGCGCAAAACCAGCTGTTACACCGATCGAACAACATCATAAACTCGGTTTAGCAGATGGTGTCCTTTTGGATGATCCTGAGTCCTACCGTCGCCTCGTCGGGCGCTTTGTCTATCTTGCCGTGACTCGTCCGGATTTGTCTTATGTGGTTCACATTCTCTCTCAATTCTTGCATCAGCCGCGCCGGGAGCATATGGATGCAGCTTTGCGAGTCGTCCGTTATCTTAAGGGTAGTCCTGGTCAAGGGATACTTTTGCGTTCTGACAGTGAAATTACTATTTCCGGTTGGTGCGATTCCGACTGGGCTGGGTGTCCTTTGACTCGTCGGTCGATTACAGGATGGTTTGTGTTTCTTGGTGGGTCCCCTGTCTCTTGGAAAACAAAGAAGCAGCACACGGTCTCTCGCTCCTCTGCTGAAGCTGAGTATCGGTCCATGGCCGCCGTTGTTTGTGAGTTGAAATGGCTTCAAGGTCTTCTGGTCAGTTTGGATGTCTCTTTGTCTTTGCCTATGAAACTTTTCTGTGATAGTCAATCGGCCTTGCACCTTGCTCACAATCCGGTCTTTCACGAACGTACTAAACACATTGAGATCGACTGTCATTTTGTTCGTGACGCCATTAACGCCGGTCTGATCAACCCGTCTCATGTCTCTACACATGAGCAGCTTGCCGACATCTTTACCAAGGCCTTGGGAGCTCCTCAGTTTTCTTCTATTCTCCGCAAGCTGGGCACTCTTGATCTTCATGGTCCAGCTTGAGGGGGGGTATTAGGAGTATATTTCGATATTTCAATATTATTACTACGTTGTTATCTCGGGTTGTTATCTCGGCCCACTAATTTGTAAACCCGACTTTGTAATTATATAAGTCAGTTATGACTAAGCAATAGAACAAGAGCTTATCCCTTGACTTACCTTATCAATATTTGACATCCTTGCCAATTAATCCTACTACCAGACCGAACCTAGTATCTCTGATACCACTGTTGGGATTTAGCGTCAATCTCCCACGCGCAACAGAAGCAACCAATCGACAAATAAACCGTAAAATTAATAAATGTAATCAATATTAATATGTGAGAATATATTTAGGGTCAATCACAGGGCAAAAATCTTTCAAACCGAAAGTAAACTAGCCAAATCGACTAGAATCCACTATATATAAAAAATAGTACCAGTACAACGTAACCGTCCTGAATAAATATCAATACAATTATAATAACACTAACAGATTTACTTTGTATTGTTTTATAAAAACTCGAACTTTGGTAACGAAGTTTCTTTAACGGGGGAATATTATAATACTATGATTTTTTGAATTAATACTCTATTAATATTTTAATCGTTTTAAAGCTTTACTATTGTTATCAAGATTTTATGCTAAACAAATTAGTACTCTTGTGATTTATGGACCCTTCTTCTCGTTTTAAACTCATTATTTGGCCCATTATTTCCTCCGCTCAATATAATAATCACACAATCTAAACCTATTTGTCATGAAACCCTTGCCTTCTTATGTTATGCGGCTGAAACTAGAGTTGCCAATTTTCACTTGACTAAACCTCTTGTGCCCATCCATCCATCCATAAATATAATTAAAAGACATGACAGCCAAGTCCACGTGTCAATACAAACTACTAATCTATATTCCAAAGAAACTCATCTTATTTTTTTTGTGCGGTGCGAACAAACAAAGAAAAAAATGAGAAAATTATCAAAATTAATAAAACAGGTCATTAACGAGCTAATGTTTCGACCTTTCTTATTCCCCTCTATCTTTAATTTACTACTGTTTGGTTTCACTTCTTCTTCCAATATCAACTTATGCATCTCCTTTACTTCTCATTTACTTATTCATCCTTTCATCTTCTTCCTAATAAATTATAAAAACGTTTTACATTAATAAAGGTTAACAATAAAACCCTTAAATAAGGATACCATCTCATCCATTGAACGCGTCACTGCCATCTACGGACACCCAACCACCACTACCCTTGTATTGACATGGTGAGTTTTATTTTCCGCTTGCCGGACTTTTTCAAGTTTGATTGTAAAGTGCTTTTAACTCTATCACATCTTATTTGAACTTGATTTCTAACTTTGTCATACTAACTTTCGATATTTCTAGTTTTTCCCTATCTTTCATTAAGTTTAATTATTAAAGAGTAATGAAGTACTCAAATGTCAACAGAGCTTAATATCGGTTTACTTTTAATGGCATGCAGGCATGTTGACCACAACAAAGATATTCCTTTAGCTTCAAGTTATATGAGAGTATCAGTGACCTCATGGTTTTCCTTTTCCCTTTCCCTTTCATTGGAACTTGGAATTGATTGACTCCATAGCAGCGAGAGCATAATTGTACTACTCTTTGTGCTACTATAGAGATCTTAGTTAGATAAGGAGGCTTATAAAAACAAGTCCTCTTAATCAATAAATTAAGGACCCTTCTACACTAAATATTTCAAGGATGAAAAATGATGGCAGTTGTATGAACATAAAGTCACTCGCTCTGTACACTTGCTACCACTTGATTATATTTGTTAGACAAATATCCGTGATATTTGTCATCATATATCATTGTAAATATTCAGTCAATATTATTGTTTATA
>JAOWBH010155172.1:0-11789 GCA_028566215.1 Silene coronaria | reverse complement strand
CATATAAGGTAGGTTAATTACAATATATGATACGATCCAAACCTTATATGCTTGTTGGTGGGTATCTTTAAGACGATTCTATTCAATTTAAATTTAAAACGGGTTAAGTATTATAAACAAGACAAAAGTGAAATGTACATAAAAAAATACATTATATTCGTCTTATGCTCAAGTGAAATATTATTTGACCTATTTTAATGTTGAAACGGATACCTCTGTTTTAAAGGAGGCTAATTATGTTTGTTTAGTGAGGGTGTTAGTTTGGAAGTAGGGTACACTTTAAATCTGATCCTAATTTTTTCATTCATATGAGATACCAAATTATCAAAAATCGTTGGACAAATTCAATGAATATAAATGTTACATATTCACACTTGACATAAACTCATCTCTAATACATCGGGTAAAACGGGTTAGGTTGGGTTTCAACACGAAATTAATAAGTCATTTCGAAGTTGGATTAAAAGGGTCACGGGTCAAGACTTTCAAATCATGACTTTAGCCGGAAAAAACAGGTAAACTCGAGTTAAATTTTCAGCTCATGTCATGTTTTGATAGATCTAGCTAAGATGTATTCCTTTTTTTTTTGGAAAAATGTAATATTTCTCATAAAAATCCAATAAATCCTTTTACAAACTCACATCTAGCCTTAGTCTAAACATAGATCTAGGCTTAACTCCTCTTAATGCACTTTTTCCAACCTAGGACTATCATTCCTACTTCTAATGACACATTGTCCAAGCCTCATTTTTACATCATTTTTAACTGCATTAACCAAAACAGGTGGTCGAGTGACATAACCATCTATTATGCTAACAATCCTGAAAGACCAAATATTATACTTCAGACACACCAAAACAATTGCAATAATCTGCTTCCTGCAAGTTGAACCATGTCTCCATTCAGTCCGCCATTTGATACCATCTTATTGAGGGAGCTTAACCATACACCATTCAAAGAGAAGCAAACTGCATTGCCTGCTAAAATCACAGTCAAAGTACAGATGATCATGATTACTCTCCTCATGTGCTCTACACAAATAACACCTATTTTCATGAACAATATGGATTTTGACCAATCTATCCTAGGTTAATAATCTTTTGTGAGCTATCAACCAGCAAAGAAAAGAGTGCTTAGGTATGATCCACCTATTCAGCTTCCAAGGATACCAGGGAAGCCTCTCCCCATCTAGTTTAATCCACTGATACCCTGCTTATACAGTGTATTGCTCCTCGCCATTATTAGCAAATAAGTTATGTTTAAATATATTTTTCACCTAACAGATCTTCCTCCATGCCCAACTGCTCTCAATCCCAAGTTCATAATCTTTCCAATCAGTGTTTTTAATATATATTGCATGAACCCATTTTACCCAAAGATGGCCTTCCTTCTTAGCCACCCACCAAACATATTTACCCACAACTACAATGTTCCAAGCATAAAAATCTTTGATACCCAACTCCCCTTGTTTCATAGGTTGACAAATTGTGTTCCAAGAAACCAAGGCAGGTTTCTTACTCTGATCATTGCCATGTCATAGGAAAGCCCTACACACACCCTCAATTTTCCCAATCACAATTTTTTGCAGAATGAAAATTCAAGGCCAATAACTATGCAAGGTGCTTAAAACATCTTTAATAAGCACTAATCTACCTGCATAAGATAACTTTCTGGCTCCCAAACCTCAAATTCTACCCACAACTCTATTAACTAGGCAATTGCAGTCTAAAATTGATAATCTCTTTGGAGAGACATTTACCCCTAAATATTTTAAAGGTATTGGCCCCCTTTTTCATTCCAGTGGAGTGCTCAATGTCCCTAACCAACTGATCATCAATATCATTACACTAGAAGCCTGACTTGTCATAGTTCATTTTCAGACCAGTAGCTTTTGAGAAGTAATCAAAAGTTTTCAACATTAGATCAATAGATGCCCGCTCTCCCTTGTAGAAAAGAATGATATCATCAACAAAGCAGAGGTGGAAGAGTTGAACTCTGTTACATAGAGGATGGTACTTGAACTGACTAATAAGAGCTTGCTAAAGTACTCCAAGCAGAAAGTAAAGAGCAAAGGAGAGAGTGGATCTTCTTGCCTTAAGCCCCTTTGGCTCTGGAAAAAGCCAAAAGTTTCTCCATTTAAAGAGATTGAATAAGAGGGAGTTGTAACACAATGCACCAATATCTTGACCAATGGATCAGCCCAGGGAAACTAGTAGCTTTCAGCATGTCACTCACAAAAGCCCATTCAACTAAGCCACAGGCCTTTTGTAAGTTCAGTTTCATCATAGCCCTAGGAGAGCAGCTCTTTCTTTTATACAATTTTGTCAAGTCCTGTCAAATGAGGATGTTTCCAACTATGTCCCTACCTTTAATAGATGCACTTTGAGAGGGACTGATAATATCTGGGATCAATTCTAGCACAGAGCACCTTGGAAAGACACTTATATATTGTATTACAACATGCAATATGCCTGAATTGCATCACATTTTCAAGCATATCAACTTTTGGGATTAGGGTGATGATAGTGTTATTACATTGCTTCAACAATTTGCCAGACTGAAACACACTCTTGACTGCAGCAATCACATCAGTTCCCACAATACTCTAATTATCTTTAAAGAATTGACTGCTATACCCATCAGGGCCAGTACCCTTTGTACCAGGGATATCAAACATGGCTTTCCTAATTTCCTTATCAGAAATAGGGGCAGTCAATAAATCACAGTGAGTCTTAGTGAGACACTTTCCACTCTTCACCATTTTCACATTTATAGGGCTTATAGTTTGTGAGGTACCAAGGAGATCAAAAAAAGCGAAAATAAAATGCCAACAACCCTAAAATTAGAAAGAGATTGGCTAGAGAGAGAGACGATTTAGGTTAACTTCTTCTTCCTACAATGGCGAGAAATAAGAAAAATTCTCCTAAATCTAGTAGAGTAATATCATTGACGGATAATTCACGTGGTACCCCTGAACATTGTCACTTTGCACATGGTATCCAATATTTTAAATTTATGCACATAATACCTTTATATTTGATTTTCATGCATAACATACCCTTTTTTTCGCTATAAAAAAATTCAACTAAGCATAACTCTTAGACCAGAAATCAGAATCGGCCAATTTTTTGTTTTAAAATGATTATCTCGTCGTACTCTATGATGTGAGGAAAAAAAATGCCGACTGCCATTTTGTCGACTTTTTTTTGTACGAAAACCTCGAATCAACCATAACTTCGATCTTAAATTTCAAAATAATCATTTTTGTTTTTCAAATTATAGATCTCGAAGAGTTAATTAATTTGAAAAAAAGAATTGCCAAAATCCGATTTTTGGTCAATTATTTATGCTCAATTGAAAATTTTAAAAACGTTTAAAAGGGAACGTCATGCATGAAAATCAAAGCTCAAAAGTATTTTCTGCGCAAACTTAAAAATTTGGGTACCACTTGAAAATCGGCATAGTTCAGGGGTACCACGTGAATTTTCCATATCATTAATAACTCAAAAAAATACTAAAAATTCGCAGAATAATAATAATATGCCAAATAATACTACTAGTGGAGAGATTTCAGGTGTTTTCTTCAAAGGTTGTACCATAGGTACCAAAAGAGAATGTTCAGGTTCCTGTGAGTACTGAAACTGTGACTGTTGTGCCTGCAATGCCTGTACAGAGTATCACTGCTCCAAGTAGGATATTCAATGGGGGATTGATTACTCATATTCCCATTGGGTTCAAATCTTTTTCTCCAGCAAGGGTCATAACAAAGATGACTAGGCAAGGGGGATTTAGTTTTGGCAGTGGTAGAAGTACTTTCATGGATGTTTTGGAGCACTCTGTTCAGTATAGGAAGGTCCTTGAGGGAGAAATGGAGGATGGGCCTTCTCTTATTGAAAATGGGTAGTATTGGATTTGGAATGTTAGGGTATGAATAGTGTGAATAAGCAAGTTGATATTAAAAGGTTCCTGCATAATAATAATGTTGGTTTTTTTTTTGTTTACTTGAAGCAAGGGTTAAAACTGGTTCTATTAATAAGGTCATCAAGGGATTGGTAGTAACTGGTGTATGTGTCATAATAATAACTCTCATGAGGGTGGGAGGATATGGGTGATTTAGGATTCTGCCACTTTTCATGTTGATATTCTTGATAGTGAAGCTCAAGTAATTCATACTAAAGTTACTTATAAGCCTACTGGTAATGCGTGGTGGATTTATGTAGTGCATGGATTTAATAGAGTGGGTGATAGACTTCCTTTGTGCAGATCTCTGACTGCTATGAGTACTATTGTAAATGGCTCTTGGTTGGTGATGGGAGATTTTAATAATGTTTTAGCTATGAGTCAGAGAATTGGTTCTGAGGTCACTAGTTATGAATTGAGAAATTTTCAAGAATGTGTTGATGAGTGTGGCTTAGTAGATGTACAGGCTCAGGGTGCTTACTTTACTTGGAATAATAAGCATGAGCCTGGTGAGAATTTTTTTATTAGAATTGACAGAACTATGTGTAATGATGAGTGGTTGATGTAGTTCCCTAAGGCCAATACTATTTTTCATCCTGAGGGAGTTGTTTCACCTGTTGATATTCTTGATAGTGAAGCTCAAGTAATTCATACTAAAGTTACTTATAAGCCTACTGGTAATGTGTGGTGGATTTATATAGTGCATGGATTTAATAGAGTGGGTGATAGACTTCCTTTGTGGAGATCTCTGACTACTATGAGTACTATTGTAAATGGCTCTTGGTTAGTGATGGGAGATTTTAATAATGTTTTAGCTATGAGTGAGAGAATTGGTTCTGAAGTCACTAGTTATGAATTGAGAAATTTTCAAGAATGTGTTGATGAGTGTGGCTTAGTAGATGTACAGGTTCAGGGTGCTTACTTCACTTGGAATAATAAGCATGAGCCTGGTGAGAATGTTTTTAGTAGAATTGACAGAACTATGTGTAATGATGAGTGGTTGATGTAGTTCCCTGAGGCCAATACTATTTTTCTTCCTGAGGGATTGTATGACCATTGTCCCTACACTATCACTCTGAGCCCTGTTGTGGAAAGAAGAAAAGCTTGTTTTAAATATTTAATATGTGGGGAATGGATTTTGAATTTCTATCTACTATTCAAGGAGTTTGGAACTGTCATATAGCTTGGTATAAGATGTTCCAGGTGGTCAAGAAGCTCAAGTTACTTAAAAATCCTCTTAAGCAACTGAATGTGAATGCCTTTGCCAACATTGAAACTTCTACTAGTCTTGCCAAATTGCACTTGTACCAAGTACAAAAGAAGCTCCATTCTGCTCCTTTGAATTTGGAGGTGGAAGTGGAAGAGAGGGAGGCAACTGCTACTTATAAGGTGTTGGAGGAGGCTAGGAGAAGCTTCTTAGCTCAAAAAGCTAAATTACATTAGATGAATGATGGAGATGAGAGTACTCATTACTTTCACAGTTCCATTAAGGCCAGAAGAGTGCATAATGGGGTACTTTTTAGTCAGGATATCTATGGTAACTTGTGTTCTGCAAGTGTGGATATTGAGAATGCTTTTATAAAGTATTACAAGGATTTGATGGGCTCTAGTAGTCAGGTCATTAATGTTCATATACCTACTTTTAGGAGTGGTAATATTGTGTCCATGAGCAATGTTCTGACATGTGTAGGACGGTGACTGTCAAAGAGATCCATGAATCTCTTGCTTCCATACCTGCAAACAAGGCTCATGGCCCTGATGGATACTCTTCACAATTCTTTAAAGATGCTTATGAGATTGTGCGTGAAGATGTTGTTGGGGTTGTCATTGAATTTTTTCAAACTGGTAAACTCTTGAAGTAGATTAGCTCTACAACTTTTACCCTTATCTCCAAAAAGAAGAGGCCTATCACGGTGGCTGATTTTCGACCTATTGCTTGTTGCAACGTGATTTATAAAATCATTCCAAGGTGCTTTGTAAAAGACTTGCTCCTATCCTTCCTAGCATCATTAGTCCCACCCAGAGTGCTTTC
This sequence comes from Silene coronaria, assembly GCA_028566215.1. Lineage (NCBI taxonomy): Eukaryota > Viridiplantae > Streptophyta > Magnoliopsida > Caryophyllales > Caryophyllaceae > Silene > Silene coronaria. The sequence goes on along the minus strand of JAOWBH010155172.1, from coordinate 5,797 downwards.
ACTAAAGGGAAGGATATTGTGGATAATATACTCATTTGCCATGACCTCATCAGATTATACAAGAGAAAATCTTGTTCCCCTAGATGTATTATGAAAGTGGATTTGATAAAAGCCTATGACTCAGTGGAGTGGAGCTTTATTGAGTAGATGCTAATAGCTTTAAATTTCCCTAGGCAGATGGTGACTTAGATTATGGCTTGTGTGACATCCCCTTGGTTTTCTATCTCCCAACTTTTGGGTACTTTCAAGGGAAAAGAGGTATCAGAAAAGGGGATCCTATATCCCCATTGTTATTTACTATCTGTATGGATTATTAGAGCAGGGTTTTAAATGTTGTGACTAGGAGAATGGAGTTCAATTTTCACCCATTGTGTAGAGCCCTACAACTAATTCATCTCTGCTTTACAGATGACTTGGTTCTTTTTTGTAGAGGTGACAAGACTTCTATCAAGGTAATTTTGAGAGCTTTTACTACCCTTTCTTCTGCCTCTGTTCTATCCAAGAATTCAGAGAAGTCTGATATCTTTTTCAATGGTTGTCTCAGTTTGATGTGGACTATGTGATTGACATTTCTGGGTTTAAAGCTGGGGTTTTCCCATTTAGATACCTAGGGATTCATATCTCTTGTAAGAGAATGACTACTAGTGACTGCACTAGATTGGTAGAGAAAGTGGTTGGCCGGATTAGAGGTTGGGGAGCTAGGAAGTTGAGTTATGCAGGTAGACTTGTGCTCATTAATTCTGTTTTATCTCAACTTCACTCTTTCTGGACTAGAATCTTTGTGATTTCTCTCACAATGATCGATAGGAATGAGACCATATGTAGGAACTATCTCTGGTCTGGGTCCGAGCAATATATTAGATCTCCTGCAGTGGCTTGGGAAAGGGTCTGTCTTAAGAAAAAACATGGTGGCCTTGGGATTGTTAATGCTAGACATTGGAACACTGCTATGATAGGGAAATACTCTTGGTGGTTAGCCAGTAATACTGATCATCTTTGGATTAAGTGGGTAGACCACATTTATATGAAAGGTAGGAATTGGCAAGAGTATTCACCTACAATAAATACTAGATGGACTTGGGGTAAAATTTGCCAGGTCAAGGACATGATGAAGAATGGTTTCAGTGCTAATGGCTCTTGGTGTGATAACAATGGTTTATACTCTATGGCAAGTGGATATAGATGGTTAATTGGTCAACAATAGAAGGTGCCTTTGCATCCTGTTATATGGAGCACGACAATTATTCCAAAGCATTCTTTCATAGGTTGGCTGATTGTTTAAGATAGATTAATGACTAAGGATAGAATTCTGAAATTTGGGAGTGTAGCTGATGGGAGATGTGAATTCTATCAGGATTATTTGGAAACTCATCAACAACTATTAAATGATTGTTCATTCAGTTCCAAATGTTGGGATATGTTGTGTCAGTGGCTGGGGCTGTATTTAGCTAAGATAGGATTGGTTCACTGTTGTATCTCTTAGAGGTGCAAGTCTCTTATGGAGAAACAGATAGTCATGGCTGCAATTGTTGCTTTATGATACCATATTTTTCATGCTCGGAATATGTGCATAATTGAAGCTAAAGTCTTGTCCCATGGATTTGTGATTCACCAAGTCAAGGATGATATCCAACTACGATGTAGGGAGAGGCAATGGACTTCAAAATACAAACGATTATCTTGGATACCTAATTTTAATTAGACATTCTGTTGTTGGCAAGAATTGTAGTGGTTAGGTTGGTGAGTTTGCTTTTTAATGAAATATTCTAAGGTATTAATATAAGATTCACATTTTCACCAAAAAAAAAATCAAAAGCCTTTTAAATCTCCTCAGAAGTAGAGCATAAATTATTTGACATATCTCTAATTTGAAAAGCATATTTTTTTACCCTTCTACTCTTTATGCTTGCATGAAATATAGGCTGTATTATCATCCCCATGCTGCATCTAATTACCCTTTGCTTTTTGTCTAAGAAATTGGTCTCTAGAAGTCATTAGAAAATCCAGATACCTAGCACATTCTCTTTCATCTTGACAGATATCCTCATTTAGTGGGTCTTGCACCAACATAGTTTGAATTTTTTTTAGAGAAATCTCAGCTATATGTGTAAGATTTTCAATATCAGCAAAACGGTCCTTGTTTAATTTCCTCAGCTCAACCGTCAGATCTTACAGTTTCACTACAACCTTATACATAGGTGTTTGTGTGGAAACAAGCACAGTACCTTAAGGTACCCTGGAGGTCGTAACCACCCTCCTACACTTTGTGATCTAGCCAAAGGGTTCAAGCCACGGTTGTAGATACGTAATCTAATAACAAGCAATAAATAACTTACTTATAATTTATCGCTCAAAAGAGTAAATGATTGTTTCTTGAACTAAACACGAGAATTTCCAACGGTACGTATATATCATGAAAATGCTGATAACACAACATTAACTAGAGTCCACAGAAGAGTACTTGCGATTTTCCTAAAGATAAATTACAATCTAAGAGCGGTTGATTACCTCCTTGATCAGATAGGCACGCCTCGCTAACTCTACTTCTAATCTACTCCTAAACAAAAAGACTACGATCTAAAGATAGACTAAGTTGTAGTTGTTGTTTTGTTGAGTGTTGCCCTTTCTGCGCTTGAACGAATGCCTCTTTATATAGATAGTCTTCTCCTGAATATGTAACTACTTCTTAGTTGGGTGGATGTTAAATAATCGTTGAGTGTCTTAATTCTTCCTTTGAGCGCTCGAATGAGCCTCTTTTATTCTTAATGCCTCGCGTCTTCCATAGGCTTTACTCCTTATTCTATTCGGACTTGTCTTGATTGGGCCCAATTACTTTTCTTCAAATAATGTTCCAAACTCATTCACTCTTTAAATCTAGGATTTAGTACCTTGACTAAATTATGTGCTAACAAATACCCTCCCAGCATCCATAGGTTGAATGTATGAAACTTTTTAGACGCTGAACTCTCTTCCAGGTAAGGCGCTTCTCTGTTCTTGGCTTATTGTGCCAAAGATTCTAACTCTTGATCCAGGCATGCCATGCTTTGCAAACTCTCAAAAACTTTACCCGACCCTTCCATCTTAGCTTCGAGAAAATTTGGAGAATCATGAAAGATTCATCAGATCCCAGGATGAACAAAGGATTTGAACACTCTTCTATATCTCGCTCTGGTTTCAAATCATCTTCAAATGACTTTTGTTTGCGTTCTTCTTCGAAAGCCAATTTCTCAAGGACCATATCTCCTTAATTACTTAGTAAAATGTGTAAATTCATTCTACACCATTGGCGTATATATACTAATACCCGCCAAAAACTAACCGTCTTCAGAACATAATGCATCAGAAACTATGCTATACATAATAACCTTCCAATTTCCTCCCACACATTCTGTATTTTCAAAAATACTCGTGATTGTTTTTCCAATCATCGCATTTAATAGAGAACTTTTTATTTTCGAAGATTTTTTTTGAACAAATTTCATGTTCTTCATTAAATTCCCTTAAAGAAAAAGGAACTTTTTACAGAATAAAAGAAAAAGGTTAATTTATTTTATTAACAAATAACCTTTATGAAATGCCAGAGTCTCCCGACGTGTTACATGGATAATCATTGCCTTTAGGTGGTGGTTTATGTACCATAACTGACACGTTTTCAACCCTATCAATCATGCAACTTTTTTATCAGTTTTCTAAGAGTCGTGCAAGTGGGCAAGTGGGTTTCTTCCACTATTTTATTTAGTATAAAACAAATATGATCTCTTAAGTTTCTATATTCAAAACTCAAAAGACAACGCTGACTCAACATTCAGCGCCCTTATGTTTGTACTTATCTCATAATTTTTGCAGATTAGAGATAATCAATAATGCAACTAAGAATCTTACGCTCAGAGTGAACATTAACCCTTCTTAGATTAAAAAGGTAATTAACATATATAATTATGAAAAGACAACTTATTATTGTCATTTTACAAAATATGGCTAATATAAATAAAAATGACAACTTATCATTGCCATTTTACAAAAATATAATTCTAGTACGGCAAATATACTTGCCATACTGAATCCAAAAGTCAATAAGAATTCATAATGCTTCGTTTTGCTTAAATGATAGCCTCCAATTAAAAGCTGAAAAGAGACACTATCCGTCTAAAGACTAAAGGATTGTACCCAAAACTTGGAAAACAGAAACTTCCCTATTCTTACAAAACAAAACCCTATCCTTCATTAACTTGAGGGTTCCACTCGAATTCGATCGGATCAATTTGTGCGCTTACAGGATCATATAACCCTCGTATCACAACCGACAACAAGCATGTTCTGCTTAACATCTCCGACGCAACATGCTTTAGCCCAAAATAAGCCGAGAGGACCACACCACCAGGATCCATTTAACTCCCCATTGCAACTGTCTCTTATACTTATACTTTAGATTCTCATGACCTGATGGCAACAACGATAATGCCCAAGTCCTACAGGCCATGATCATGTCGTACCTGGCTAGCCTATCAGTTCCCTTAAAGATTTTTTTGACGATGATTTCGATATCATACAAATTTGACTTCGGTTGACTTTCATCTAAAGCCACTGTCCCCTCTTTATGATCTGCCCTCATTTTTGAGAAAAACTCATTACGCATGAGTTCATTAAAATATAGATCAGTATAAGCTTTAATATTTGCCCATAAAGCATCATTAGCTTCTTTGGTCTTGAATTTCATAACCGCTGCTTGACGATTTGATGAAGTGAAAAAGAATCAGTTTCTTCAACCGGAATTAACATCATTGCCTCCATTAATAACCAAGGCTCATAAAGAATTCTTTCCTTATATTTAGTCTGAATATTATTTCTGAGAGATACCTCAAAAATAAGGATTACCTTGCTTAAATGGCAAAAAATTTAGGGAAACGAAACGTTAACCCAAATTACGGTTTAATACGTCTCACACGTTTAACACGCGTGGCGATAAATCTCACCGCTAAAATATCATAGTACCCGAAAAGGCACATTTCGTGTGTTTCCATGATTTCCTTGGATTCTTTTTCTTGAACAACCCCACTTTTTCAATAGGACGGTTATTTTAAGTTCCTTCTTTCACAAGAAAATCAAATCTCTTTACAATTTTCGTTATCAGAAAACTATAAAAAGGTTAGATTATTTTTCTCGATATTTTGTAATCTTCCTTCTTAGAAAATCATATACGAATAATTTTAAAATTCAAAAACTTTTTTCAAATTTTCTAATTATCAAGAAAAACTTGAAAAAAAAAAGTCCAATGGCTCTCGACACTATTACTCAGCGCGCCACAGAACGGATCTCATGTCACTAACTATAAGAGGAGGACACCACAAACATACTTTATGTCATGAATGGGAATCATACTGTTTACCACCCCCCAGGTTTTGCTCTAGACTCAAAACCTGAAGATGGCAAGGACTCAGATGCAACCTTGGATCCCTTGTTACAACCTCTTAGGTATAAGGATGATCGAGTCCATCTCGTTCAATCTTGCATGTTCGGTCATTATCCTGACACTTCAGACATTTTCCCTCTTGTTTTTCAGAAGAACCCTTTCCGTATTAAGTGGGTTGGCGTCGCCAATTCAATTAATGGATGGAGCAATGGTACACAAACTCAAGCTCTCAGTGTGAGCACTTGGTACAAATGCTTATCACAATTTCATCAAAGATGGCCCACCAACCGAATATACTCATTCATCTGCATGGCAAATTATGACACTCTTCCATTTGATAGCACCATTTGCTCAGTGCTAGTTTCTTTATGGAATCCAGCGCTCAAT
>JAOWBH010155161.1:0-11791 GCA_028566215.1 Silene coronaria | reverse complement strand
TATTATGTACATAAACTTAAAATATTGGGTACCATGTGCAAAGTGACAAAGTTCAGGGGTACCACGTGAATTATCCGAAAAAAAAATTTCATTTTCGTCTTAGATTGGCTCGGGGGCGGGATCGATACTCGCTAATCCGTTCTACTAATTCGATAAAAAGAAATTTGAAACGTAATTTAAACATACACGTACCTCTACAAAATCGTTACTAACGCTTAATCGTTGTTATCATCATTCACCAAAATGAAAGGTTTTATGGGGAAGTTCATGTGTTAATTGTCGACGATAATTAGTAATGTGTCGACGATAATTAACACGACACTTTAATTGGTCCGTTTTCTTTGGACTGCGTGATTCCAAAACAAAACCCTCATCCTTTTTACTTGAAACATTCACATCTCCATTCTCCGCCAACACCACCTCTGCTTGCGCCGGCCTCTCCTCACTATAAAGGGGAAAAACACAAGGTTTTAGCTCTGTTGTTGTTGGTATCAGAAGATGGGTCGTCAAAATGTGGCTATAGAATCATCACCCAATAAAGGCTCCAACAAAAAATCAAAGAAGAAGAGAAGCGCACCTGAAGCTGATACTCCTCTTTCTCATGCTTTAGCGTTTGGTATCATTTCTATACTTCCATCTTGTTTGCTTAGAGAATTCCTGTTGATATTTAGGTTATTTCTTTCTAATACAATTTCAGAGTTGGGTATGGTGATAGTGTTACTGATTTCTTGCCATGGTAAGCGAATTAGTGCCGTCTTAAATGATAATTTGTGGTGGTTTTTTTTATTGAACTCATATCTTTTGCTTGCTTAGGTGTGGTTTGTTAAAGAAATGCTAAGATTTTGAATTGGATCTTGGTGGATTTTTTACTCTTACAACATAATCCTACCCTTGTTTTCGTTGACATATAGAAGTCAGCTTAATATAGCGTCAAATAATCCTATTATTGTGAATAACCCTCATTTTAGTTTCTCCCGACTAAAGGAAGTCAAATGAGTTTATTCTTCGAAATGAAGGAAGTATGATCATAGCTTTCTTCTTACAGAGAAAAGAGAAGATGCAGATGAGACACAGGTTGATGATAATGAGCCTACAATGGCTGACAAACTTGCTACTTTAGATCTTGTGAACATAGTTGATACTGAAATTCAGGATTTCCAAGACCAAACAGAGACACTGACTCCTAGCGCTGATTCCGTCCATGTTTTGTTAAAGCAAGCATTACATGCTGATGATCGGGCTCTTCTATTGGAATGCTTGTACAATCAAGATAACAAGGTTTGTTTACTTGGTTTAAAACTTTAAACTGTTGTAATGGAGCGAAGTATCATTTGCTTTATGTTTTGACTGGAATGATTTTTGTTCCCAGGTTATTACGAAGTCTGTTTCATTACTAAATGCCACTGATATTTTCAAGCTTTTGGACTCCCTTCTATCTATCGTTCAATCAAGGTAACATGAATGTAGGTACATCGAGCTAGTGAGTTCATGCTCACTATTACATAGGCTTATATTAACAATAATTACCAGTAAAATCTATCAGTAGCGCAAGTTTGTGGAGTCTTGGCCAATGTTTTAAAGAGGGCCATTCGCATTCAAGACTCTTCTTGTTCTGACACTCACTCTTGAAAGAATACTGACCTCATATAATAAGTTTGCTGAGTCATGTAAAGGTCTTCGGATATGAGGATTGATTTTTGGAGTTCTGTTGCCCAGTAGTGTATACTTTCGCAACTGTGCATACTGTTGACTGTTGTTCAGTATCTACTAGCATAATTCATCTGAACATGATGCAGTCCCATCCATCTGATTTTCATCGCATATTGTTGGAACAAATCTCTTATACACGTAGTTGATGTATGTACAGGGGAGCAGTATTGGTATGTGTTCTTCCATGGTTGAGGAGCTTACTACTTCAGCATTCAAGCAGGATTATCGCCCAAGAGTCTTCTTTAAAATCCCTTAATTCCTTATATCAGGTACAAAGTACTATATATACGTGTATATATATTTTTTAAATTAAGACCTTGGAGATCATAGACTATACTCCACCTACATTGTCAGATGTATTTTTTTTGGTAAATAAGTGGCTATAAAGCCCGGGGTGCTTACAGGCACTTGTATTGCCACTATCCTACATGTTGAACATGTAAAACATGTGTTTTCCAGCTCACTTAAACAAACTCTTTAGCACGAATAGCACTTCTGATTGAAACTCGAAGACTTATAAATCATGCTACTTTGTGATGTAAATTTTGTAGTACAGCTAGTCTCTGTGTAAAAATAAGCAGCAGTGTTGTCAAAAGAGAAGGCAGATAACATTGCTGTACAGCTACTTAGTATGACGTTATAATGGTTTCTTCCCATCTTGTCATCTGGCAAGGTATTCTTCGATGACATACTCACGTATGAGAAATTCACATGAGTCAAGATTGTCACGAGACTGATCCCAAGTACGGGGGAGCTATTTCTTATTTGTGCTGGGAGTTTTAGTTGAATTGAGTTGGTATCAGATTATATTGCTATGAGACCTCAATGGAGACTACTCGTTCTTTACAGATGTACCCTTCTCTTATGCCGTCATTATTGCAAAACCCTCAAGCTTTCCCTCTCTTTCTCTCTTTCTCTCTCCCTCTCATAATCTCTTTCCTCCCTCAATCTCCTAGGAACTAGATTCACATTGATTATACTTGGAGGATTAGAGAGAGAAAATGATTGTCGTTAGTCAAATGACGCAATGGAGAGTACAGTGTTACAATTCCAACGAATAAGTGTTCGTTGCTTGAAATTTTTACAATTGGACTTGTTCCAAAGGGCTTAGCTTGAAAAGGCGTGCCGTGTGCCTCAGACAAGGGTTAGCGAGGCACTAGCCAAAACGCATAGGTACTCCCTTATAGACAACGCATGCAATACCTGTTTGGAAATTTTTATTCCACCCAAAAAACCTCTTTGTTGAAATATCCTAGTTACCTACGTTATTTCAGCTCTTATTCTGGTTCATACTGTTACCGAAACGACATTCCTACGCCTACACTTCTCCGAGAAGAGCCAAAAAGGGAGGCCCAAAGGACGAAGTAGGGGAACATTTGCGAGAGAAAAAGAAAAGAATATGGAACTTAATGAAGTTAGGATAATGTTTCTAGTTCAAAAAGCTAAAATTCAATGGTTTCAAAATGGGATGAGAACACTCATTATATTCATAGCACCTTAAAAGCAAGAAGGGCTCAAAATAAGGTGTTATCTATGCAAGACATGAATGGCCAGATGTGTTCTGAACTTCTGATAATGAATCCATATAAGGGGCCTCGTGGATTATTACAAATACTTGCTGGGTAGCTCTAGCGATTCGCTCTTACAAAATGTGTGTTCTATGTATTTTCTATGTATTTTCTGTAAGCGACAAGATAGAATTCGATTTTAGCGATTCGTAGGGTACCCGAGCGTAACCGGTAACCCATGTAGGGAGTGATGTGAAAGTAGTTAAAGAATTTTTTAGGAATGGCAAAATTCTGAATGCTGCTGTGCTTACCTTAATTCCTAAGAAGGATAACCCTAGTTCTGTGTTGGAATTCAGACCCATTGCTTGTTACAATGTGGTCTATAAATGTATTTCTACTGTGATATGTGCGAGATTGGCTGATGTACTTCCCTCCATTGTGAGTATGAACCAAAGTGCTTTCATAAAAGGGAGGGAAATTGTGGACAGTATTTTCATTTGCCAAGATTTGGTTAGGCTCTATAATATAGAACGAGTTGCTCTCCAAGGGCCATGATGAAAATTGACCTGAGGTAGGCTTATGACTCCATTGTTATTTACCCTGTGCATGGAGTATTTTTCCAGAATCCTGGCTCTAGTAACCTTATCTAATGAGTTTCACTTTCACCCTCTTCGTAAGGGTCTGAAGCTATGTCATCTGTGTCTTGGAGATGTCTTGCTTCTGTTTAGCAAAGGGGACCTTTTCTGTCAGGATTTTGCTGAGTGGCTTCCTTACTTTTTCTGAAGCTTTTGGCTTATGCATGAATCAAGGTAAATCAGATATTTATATGAATGGGGTCAGTTGGGAGGCCAGTTCTTTTTTATCGCATATGTCTGGAATCCAAAAAGGCACATTTCCTTTTAGGTATTTGAGAGTTCCCATCTCTTACAGAAGAATTTCAAGATATGGTAACAGCAAGTTGGTGGATAAGATTGTTGCTAAGAAACTAAGCGATGCAGGTAGGGTTGTTTTGGTGAAAAATGTGCTAACCCACATGCATTCCTACTGGGCGAGAATTTTCTTGCTCCCTTAAGGAGTTTTTTTTCTAGGGTGGAAACTATTTGTAGAAATTACTTGCGGTCAAGTCCTGGGAAACCTGCTGCTTTCCTAAGAAGAATGGTGGCCCCGGCATATTCAATGCATCTCTTTGGAATACAGCAATGTTAGGCAAGTACATATGGTGAGTGGCTAAGAAGAAAGTATCTTTGTGGGTCAAATGGGTGAACCATATCTATATGTCAGAGGAGTGGTGGGATTATCAACCAACTTCTAATTCTAGCTGGTCCTAGAGGCAGTTATGTAAGGTGAAAGATAAACTAGAAGATGGTTTCAGTTCTGCAGCCTGGGATCTTTATTCTGGTAAGTCTGGATATGTGTGGCTGTCAGGTGTGCATTTGAAAGTTAACTGGCAACACTGTGTGTGGAATAGACTGGATCTTTTGTTAATTTGTTATACATTAAGAACAGGCTCCTTACAAAGGATAGACTTGGTAAATTTGCTCTGGTGACTGATGGTTTATATGCTACTTATGTGGTAGTATGGATGAGACGCCTTCTCATCTGTTCTTTGACTGCCATTTTACTAGGCAACGCATGAGACTTCTGCACTCTGGTTGCCTGCTCCATGGCAGCAGAATGTGGTGGATTGGATCCTGAAATGGAGATGTCACTCTTTGTTGGGAAGGCAAGTGATGATGGCTGCTATTGCAGGTTTGGTGTACCTTATCTGGGAATGTTGAAATCATTATATGGCTGAAGGTATTTTTAGACGTCCTGAAAATGTGGTTTGAGTCTGCAAAAGGTAGTTGCAGCTTGAGTGAAGGGGCTGATTTGGGCATAATGTCGGCTCTAGAAAAATGGAGTAGAACAATTGGAATGTCTTACGTTATTAATATGGTTAGATATATCCTTAATTAGACGTATTGTATGTATGGTGAAGTGATCTTGTAATTTGTACTTTGAGTGATTATGAATGAAATTTTCACAATTCACCAAAAAAGAAAAGAAAAAGAAGAGGAAGAAGAGCAAGCAGGAAGTACTAGGATATCTATTTATTTTAATTTTTAGGCTTAGGCTTTATATGCCTTTCAAAGATTTGAATATTTCATTGCACCAAAAAAAAAAAAAAAGATTTGAATATTTCAAATTAAAGTACTGAGCTGCCAAAAAAAAAAAAAAATCGAAGTATTGAATAGAATCTGAAACTTATACGTATGTCAGTGTAGTGGTAAAATCCATCTCTCTTGGCTGCCATTACCACCAATGCCTCAGTTATCATTTACAATCATCTTTTTTCCTCTGAAGTTTATTTTTTTCCCTGTCTTGTGTGCAGCTCATAGAATCCAGGGTTGCAACTTTTATTCCTGCCCAAAAATTGGCCAGCAGTTTGGATCTAATGTTTGCTGGGGTAAGTGCTGCTTTTATTCAATTGGATGAGTCACCAATGGTTTCGGTGGGGACCACGTCCATTATTCACCGATTTGTCTGTTTTGCGATAGGTTGATGAAGAAGGGGTTGACGATTACGATTCAGTACCTCCGGTCATTTACGAGGACAAAGATGAAAGTGAGGATGGAGATTCTGAGGACAATGCAATGGAAACTGATGATGATACCAAAGAACCTGAAGATTTTAGTGGTGTAAGCGACGTTGATCTGAGTGAGGGGGACTTAAGTGAGTGAACAACTTGATACTAAATGGCGATGAAGATCATACAATTTTTTTTTAACTTTTTTCTTCTCTTTTTGAAACTGTAACACCAAACTGGTAATTTTGGCTAGCTATGTTTTTGCGGAACAGTACGAATATGATGAATTGCATTACCATTTACCACTACTAGTTTACTAGTTATGCTTATCTCCTGGCCCTTCAGGAAAAAGAAATTTCGGAAATTCTTCATTAATTGTCCTCTCAAGTTTCATTCATAAATTCTAGCAAAAATTGATTTTACATACCTCTTAAACTCGGGTCGGGATATCCAAGTTTAAACAGTAGCACTTTCCAAGTTTTAAAACTAAGTATATTTGATGGAAATTAAAGTTAGGGGTACGGTTAGTGATAAAGTCAATATTTAGGGGTACCATGTATGTTAAAAAAATGTAGGGATACCATGTAGAAAGTCAAAAAACTTAGAGGTAGCATGTAGAATAACCCTAAATTTTAATATTCGACCAAATAATCCATATGGTTTACTGAGTACCCTGTTTATTCTCCCATTATTTTTATGGTTTACAAAGAATAAAAATTATTTAGTGAAATTAATATATGTTTAATACTAATTATATTTGTGATTAAATAAGTTCCCCTTATACTTGAAAGAATAAGAAAATTTAAAGTTTTCCGGCCTAAATAAGTTGCCCTATATTGAGTTTTGGGCTTCATTATATCCTATTTTTAACTAGGGCGTACTATTTAATTCTATACAATAATAATTCTATGACATTTAAAAAGGGTGTAATATTTTTTCAACTTGTATAGACATATTATATGTATGATGTGATAGAAATATCTTATTACTATTATTTTTAAAATTAAACATAATGGCCACAAACACTTTTTTAACAAACACTTTCTAATTTATTCTATAATTCTTTACTTTGATACAAATGTACTACAAGTTAAGAGCATTCATAGATTTTTGTATAATATATTTTTTATTACACTTTAACTTAATATCTAGCTCCACTCCATAAAATGTAAATATTTAAATTTTGATTAATCTTATCTGATTGTATTATTAAGGTCATTACTCATTGCTTAACGTTTATATTACAGCTTTAGTGAATATAATGATGACAATATTTTTTTAAACATTGTTAACAAATTAGTTTCAGGAATGCCGACAATCTTATACGGAGTAAAAGTATTGAACATTCTATTTTTTACCTCTTAATACAAAACAATACTAATAGTAGATTTTATAATTAAATTTCAAGGGAAGTTAAATACCAGTAGTATAATGGTTAAATTCTCTAACATTCCTATCTAAAAAAACGCGCATTCGCGTGGGATCTACACTAGTAATTAATATTCAAATTAATGGGTTCATTAGTGTTATATGTTTAACCTTTATTTCTAACATTTTGATGTGTTTAATATTGTCATTAAATATTACTCATATCTTTTGATTTTGATTCATTATTAATAATGTTTGTCTAGTGGTTAAGACGGAGGTATTGTGGACAATAGGTCTCAGGTCCGATCCCCCCTATTGTAATGCGACTTAGTGCGCGCTTCGATTGACCAAAAAAAATAAAATAATGTTTGTCTAGAATTCATTAATGTGTCGTTACATTATATGCTACTTGATGGACATAAATATTTTTCTATTTTCAAATATCATTTATTACACATAACTAGTTTTTTGGTTCAAATGTGCACACTTATGTCGTTGATGAGAATTGAACGCTTAATTTCATGGTTGGAGTACTAGTAAAATATCAGTTTCCAGTGATTTCCAAATAGTCATATGTGAACTTATGATCTCCATTGACGTGAGCTTAGAGAACAGAGCAAGTTAGTTATAGAGAGAGGTTAAGTAGTTTTAGTGAGAGAAACAAAGGTAAATAAAGTGAGGATGTTATTATTGATAACTGTACAATGAGTGTATTTATAGTACACTCTTATCATGCCTCAATACAATAATTAACTACTTTCTACATTCCCCCCTCAAGCTGGATTGCATTCATAAGAATGAAGTCCAAGCTTGTGAACTAAGAAAGAATGCTGTTGGTTTCCTAGTCCTTTAGTCATAATGTCTGCAATCTGCAAACTAGTACGTACATGCTGTGGCACCAGGAAACCTTCCTGCAGTTTATCTCGCACATAATGGCAATCTACATTTAGATGCTTTGTCCTTTCGTGGAAGACAGGATTTTGTGCTATGTGTGCTGCTGCCTGGTTATCACAGTAGAGGGGAATGGGTAAGGATACTTGAACTTGTAGATCTCTCAATAATGCTTCTATCCATACCATTTCACTTGTGGTATATGACATACTTCTTTATTCTGCTTCTGCAATACTCTTACTAACTGTTTTTTGCTTTTTTGTTTTCCATGAAATGAGAGCTGAACCAAGAAAAATACAAAATCCACTATGAGACTTGTAAGTGAATGCACACTGGCCCCAATCTGCATCACTATAAGCCTTGAGCTGCAAATCCGAAGAAGATGGATAGTGTAATCCAACATTGATTGTTCTTTTGAGATACCCGACTATGTGCATAGCTGCTTGCATATGAGGAACTCTGGGTTGAACTAGAAACTGGCTCAGATGCTGTACAGGATATGATATATCTGGTCTGGCCAGATTTAAGTAGAGCAATTTTTCAATTAATCTTCTATATTGATCAGGTTGCTGTAACAATTCACCCTGTTCCACTGAAAGCTTTGTTCCTCTAGGCATAGGAACAACAGCTGCATTACAATTCTCCATATTCAAATCCCTTAGAATATCCACAATGTATTTCCTTTGGTTCAATAAAATCCCTGAATCATTTCTTGCCACTTCCAAACCAAAGAAATACCTCATATGACCAAGGTCTTTAATGGTGAAGGTGGCATCTAAACCTTTCTTAACAGACTGAATTCCAACTTGGTCATCACCAGTCAAAAGGACATCATCCACATATACTAAAGCAATAATGAGAGAATTGTTAGATGATTTTTTGATGAATAAGGAGTAATCTTGCCTGGACTGCTGGAATCCAAGTTTTAATAAATGCATAGTAAGCTCCTTATTCCATTGTCTTGAAGCTTGTTTAAGGCCATATAATGACCTCTTAAGCTTACACACTTCCTTTCCTTTAGCCTTATCATAGCCTAAAGGTGGTGTCATATACACTTCCTCCTCCAGGAAACCATGTAGGAATGCATTATTAATGTCAAGTTGATGCAAGATCCACCCTCTTGCTGCTGCTAATGCCATCAAGGTCTTGACTGTAGCAAATTTAGCTACTGGAGAGAATGTGCGCTTATAGTCTTTGTCCTTGACTTGGTTGTAACCTTTGGCTACAAGTCTAGCTTTGAATCTCTCAATGGTGCCATCTGGATTATGTTTTATTTTATACACCCACTTAGATCCAATAGCCTTCTTACCCTCTGGTAATTGAACTAGCTCCTAAGTGTTGTTGGATTCTAAAGCTTGTAATTCCTTTGCCATAGCCTCTACCCACCTGTCATCTTTTACAGCTTGATCAAACGTGACATGTTCATGTTCACTAAGAACATTGGCCAAGGTAGCTATGTAATCTGGATCAAACTCAATCAAGGACTCCAGCACAGCTGTATTAGCAGAACTGGAAGCTTCATGGTTGCCTGATGCTTCTGCAGGTTGGAAAGGCAGTTTAATGGAGCAATGAAATCCCTTCAGGGATTTAGAAATTTGTTTTGGTCGAGTTGGCCTCCTGGGAACAGCCCCTGTATTTTCTGTATCCAAATTATCATTCTCAGGCCCTGTATCTTCAGTATTCAAGCTATTATTTTCCTGTCCTGTAGCATCAGGAGTATTTTCAGAAAATTGCAAAATTTGATTAGTATTAGATGTATTGTTTGGTAATATATGAGTATTATTATTTGGGAGATTTGATATATGTGATGTATTAGTACTATGTAATGGAGATAGCTTCTCCAAGCTTGTGAAATCAACAACATTCAAATCTTCAGCATTATGGAGATCAGGTGCTTGACCAGGATGTGTAAGTTTATAGGGAAATATATCTTCCCTAAAAATCACATCTCTGTTAACAGAAATGGTGTGGGTGGATAAATCATACACTTTATATCCTTTTTTACCATAAGAATATCCCAAGAAAATGCATTTCCTTCCCTTATTTGCAAACTTGTCATGAGTGGGCTTAGTAACTGTTGCATAACATAAGCAACCAAAAACCTTGAGATCTTGGTAAGGAGCCTGTTCTTTGAATAATATCTCATATGGACTTTTCCAATCCAAAATCTTGACTGGCATTCTATTTATCAGATGAGTTGAGGCAAGTAGGCATTCCCCCCAAAATTTAATTGGTAACCCAGAATGCAATTTTAAGGCCATGGCAGTTTCTAGAAGATGCCTATGCTTTCTCTCAACTCTCCCATTCTGTTGTGGTCTCCCTACTAGACTCCTTTGATGAACAATCCCTTTATCCTTGAATAGTCTATGACAGGATCTTTGGAGGAACTCAGACCCATTATCACTTCTGATAACTTTAACTTGCAATCCAAATTGTGTGCCAACATAAGCCAAGAAGTCTTGAACTAAACCATGAACTTGAGTTTTGTCATGAAATATGAATGTCCAAGTACTTCTTGAATGATCATCAACAATTGTTAAGAAGTATTTTGCACCACTTAAGGTACACCCATCCTAAGACTACACTCAACCAAGCACTCTTAACCGTGGAGTTCTTTCGCATGGATAACCAGAAAAGAAAGTGCACTTTGTAGATATGAGTAGTACTTTCAGTTCTTTTAAACATTAGTCATATTTTAAGCCAATCAATGGACCTCTTCAAGGGAGTACGCCACTAGAATAACGTTTTCGGTTCAGTGAAGTATTACACACCCCTGGTAATACTACCATTTTATGTGACATTATTCAGTGAGATGGGAAATTGATATTAGCTTGATAGTAACATTTCGTAATTGTCATAGAAGAACTCTTAGTTAAGGTTGGGGTGAACTTCGGTACGAAGTTCTTTATAAAGAGGGTAGACTGTAATACCCCGTATTTTAAGGGTCTGGTCAAAGGATAGTCAACAGTAAAGTATTAATAAAATATTATAATAGTATATTTATGTAATACCCAGTACGTTAGGGCACCCGTTGACCGACCTTGGACGAGTTTTGGACCTTAATAGAATCATTAAAGAGGTTACTCTTGCCTGAGACAGGAGTACTCGACCGAGTTGGCATAACTCGGCCGAGTGACGTGTATTCGGATGAGTAGGTTCTGTGCTCGGCCAAGTCCCATAACGTCAGAATGATATTTATTAACTCGGAAGTCGCGACTTAAACCATTTTGTCATTTCATTTCTCCCTCTCCTCTCATCAAAACCTAGCAAACTACTCTCGCTAATACTCCCTCCTACCCTCACACATCTAACCTTGATATTCTATGGGGATTTCTTGGCTCGGGATGGGAACTACGGGATTGGACCTACTGCCTTGGGACCTAGGTGTCATCGTGAATTAAATGTATTGATTGCTTGCTTTGTGAACGTGGTGACGGATCTGCGAGAGATAGGTTTATCCTACTCAGTTTTCATTATGGTTTTATATGGTTATTTGTTGTCTTTGTGAATTTTCTGTGATGATGACATTGATATGTTGGTGGATGTTGTAGAGGCGGTTGACGGTAGTGGTGATGATGATGATTTTGTGGGATCATTGGAAGAAGGTCTCACCCCCATGTTTTGCCCCATGATACCCCGTCGTAAGGTGTCAAAAATAAAATTTATAATTTCTAACTAAAACTGTGATAGTGGTAGTCAGGGTCGATCCGCAGGGAGGTAGGGAGATAATAGTTGCTCTAATTTAAAG